>JAQFZO010000360.1:0-26796 GCA_034695885.1 Geophilus flavus
TAGTTAGTCATTTAACTCGTTTACGATGTCTTCTAGATAAAAGATACCCAAAACCTAAAACCGGTGATGGTTTTCATCCACGGTGGTGGTTTCGCAATGGGTTCGGGTGGAAGTGACTTTTACGCACCGCGACGTTTACTCGATTATGATATCGTTTTAGTGACCATTAACTATCGTTTGCAAGTGATGGGTATCTAGAAAACTATTTTAAATATTTATGACAGAATTAAGTCTTTTTGTTTTACAGGTTTTCTGAGTACTATGGACGAGGCGTCTCCGGGTAATTACGGATTACTCGATCAGACCGAGTCACTCAGATGGGTTCAGGAAAACATCAAAGTGTTTGGTGGCGATCCGAATAAAGTGACGATTTTTGGCGAAAGTGCTGGAAGCGCCAGTGTTTTGTATCATTTGATGTCGCCAGCATCGAAAGGTCTTTTCCATTCTGCCATCGCTCAGAGTGGAAGCCCAGTTTCCCGATGGGTTAACGTGACTGACCCGGTAGGTTGGGCCATGAGATTGGCTGACGACTTCGGTTGTTCGACCACTAATACTACAAAATTGGTACATTGTTTACGTCGGATGCCAGTTGAAGATCTCATTCTTCAGATGAGGAGTTACACAGTCAGTTGTGTGCCGACCGAAGTTTTTGATTGTTTTTTATTTTATTTTCTTTGTTTTTTTAAAGGATTCGGTAGCAATTTCTGTGTTTCTCCCAGTAGAAGATGGTCATTTCCTTCCAAAACATTTTTACGAGTTGATAAGCAATGGCGAAATTAGTAGTAAAGTGCCAATAATGATGGGCGTGGTGGCAGAAGAAGGAATATTGTTTTACGCATGTAGGGAAAGGAAAGTAGATAGAAAAGAAAATAATTGATGTTAATGTTTATGTTTGTTTGATGTTAGTTAAATATAAAAATTTGGAGCCAACACTTACGGATGAGTACCTCTTGAGTGTAGTTTCGTACGCCATTGATACCGACCCTCGTTTTGTCACTCAAGCAATGATTGATCTCGTGAAGGAAGAATATTTCCATTCGGTCGATCCAAACGATTCTTTTACCATTCGTAAAATAACCTATAAGGTACGTACGGTATTTAGATAAAAAATAAAATTCTATGATTTAACTCACTTTTGTCGTGTTTATAAATTATTTCAGGTATTGAGTGATGCGATATTTGTTGCTGCCCATTACCAAACCGTTCAATTTTTAACTGAACATGGCATGGAACCATTTGTCTACTCGTTCGATATGTTTACCAACCAAAGCATAGCAACCATGTTTGGTGTTCGAAATATATCTGGTAAAATATTTGTTGTGTAGCAATTCAGAGAGCTGGTAAAAGTCACTTCCGGTTGAGTTGGAACTTCGATATTTTTGGAGCATCAAGCCATGTTAACTTATACGTGCCCAGAAAATTTCGAACTCCTAACCAAACCGGAAGTGCCATTTTTGCCCGCTCGAAATTGTGGTGCAGTGCAGTGAAGTTAAGAGAGTTTTAACATGATTTTTATATTTTTCTAACAGTTCCAACTCATGCTGATGATTTGGCTTTTTTGTTTATGGATCGTTTTATCAATCAACAAGTGAACGAAACTGAACATGCTTTGCTTCAGATGTGGACAAAATTTGCCCATCACGGGTACTTAAACCAAATAGTTATTCGAAGGGCATTAATCAAAATATTTTCTTTTCAGTCATCCAACTAAACACATCGAAGGCAATATTCGTGAATGGCCTTCTTCAAAAAAAGATCAGATCCAAATTTATCATTTAGATTACAATTTTGAGGTAGAATCTTACGATCCAAACCTTGACAAACGTCTTAAACTGTGGATGGACGATATTCCTCGAGCCATCTTAGAGGCCCCTTAAGACTTAAAACAAAATAAAACATTAAAATTAAAACTTCGAGTTATAAATCGATTTCTAGTTCATTGCGTCATTTATTTTTGCGATTTTAGAAATTTCAAGTTTGGAATCACAATTTTTTCTTTATAATTACATACATAGTGTTGCAAATTGGTAAGATTTCGTTATTTTAGTCTAAATTAATAATTATTTCTTTATACAATTTTAATTACAGCTGGATCTTTGACCCAAATAAAATCTAAGTTTCATTAAAAAGCACAATTAAATGAACTACCACCAAAACAATTAAGACAATTTTAAAAAATATCATAACCAATGTACAAAGTCTTCATAGAACAAATTTAATATCATTTTTTTTTTATTTAAAAAAAAAATTAAATTAAATTAAATTAAACTACGCAGTAATCAGCATCAGTACAATACTAAATGTACACAATTAGAGCTTTTTTGGACTATGATACTTCTTTCGCAGGTTTTTTTTTGTAATCTTTACACTATGTACAATATGAAATCAAAAATTATGTAACAATCCTCATCAAATTTTCATTCAAATAAAATTTAATACATCAGATAGATAGCCTGGCAAATGTTTTCTTTATTTTTTATTTGGTTTTAAAGCGTTATTGCAACAGCCATTTTGAAAATTTGAGCCAGTTGCTTACAAAAGCAACGTCTTTGTGTCTTTTTTTCAATATCAAATTACTTTTAATGATTATTAATAGGTGTCGCTCATCAATTGAAAAAAAATTCTCTTTGGAGATTTTAAAAAACAAATCGTGAAAGTCTTGGTTAGGTTGAAATTTAGATATTCAAGGAAAACAAAAGTAAATCCACATGCATCTTATGACATCATGTCAACCTTTGACTTCTGTCTTCCTCCATCTCGGTGTCCTTTAACCGACACCATTTCAGGAGTGTAGAAAATGAGGCCGGAATGGCAGTAAAAGATGAAGAGTGTGAAGTGATTTTAAATCTTATCAATTCTTTTTACTTTGAAGTCCTATTTCTTCAGTTTGTCCTTCGACTTTAAAACATTCATTAATATATTCTTCCATTGATTCTAATTGATGCTTTTTCACAGCCCATAAGCCGTGATTCTCATCAGGATATATCTAGAAAAGATTTAAAAAAATTATGCAATCACAAATTCGATAAATTTTTCAAATTCTTTCATTCCAATAACATACCTGCATTCTAAACATGACCCCTTCGCTTACCAGGGCCTTAGTTAACATCATGGACTGTTGGAAGTGTACGTTATCTGCAAAATAAGACTAATTTACTCAATACTCTACATCAGTTTGTGACGTAATTTGAAATTTTACCATCTCTGGTGCCATGTATAAGGTAGAATTTCTTCGATTTAAAATTTGCGGCTTTATTTATTAAACTTCCTTTATCGTAGCCATCCTTATTATCTCTAGTTGTTGGCAGTCCCATGTATCTTTCTGTGTATGCAGTATCTAATCAAATTGCAATGATATCAATATAAATAAAACTGACAACAGAAATTCATTTTAAAATAATTTTACCATAATATTCCCAACTGGTAACAGGTGCGACTGAAATACCACAATTGAAAACTTGTTTTTCGTTGGCAATCACTAATGCAGTCACGTAACCTCCATAGGAAGCCCCCCAGATTGCGGTGCGATCACGGTCCACGAAATGAAGATGTGTTTTCAAATAGCTACGGTATCAAAAAAAAAAATATTGTTTTTAAAATTTGGATTTTGGAATGAATAAAAAACTTGAAAATAATCAACCACTCACTCGGTCACCGTAATTTGATCCTGCACTTCGACAGTTCCAAGTTGTCGATATAATTCGTATAAAACTTTACTTCCTTGAAATCCACTTCCACGTCCATCGATGACAGCGTAAATCATGTCACGTTGACTCGATAGGTAGTATCCCCAACCTGCTTGGAACCTCTCCGATACCAGTTGACTTCCAGGACCAGCATACCTTTTTTAAAAAAATAAAAGAAAATTTAGTGACGTATTTTCGAGAGTTTAAAAAATCACTTACACATTGACAACAAGAGGATATTTAGTGATCTCGCCTTCCCGGAGCCCTGGTGGCAAATATAATCGGACTTGTGCTTCGAAATTTCGTTCGAGTGGAACTCGGAAAGTGCGTATTTGTGGCATTGCTTTTCCCGCAACAAATTCATGAAGCTTCGAATTGGAATTTATAACTGCCACTGTGAAAAAATAACACATCCAGTCAATAAAAATCATTTTACTCTGTAAAAATATTATTTCGTCCGTACCAGATTTATTATTCTTCGTGATATACAAATATATCGTCGGTGGGGCAGGACCGAGACATTCCAGTACAAAATATTTTCCCTGGCGGCTGAAGGTGGCATCTACGTAGACACAATCAGGACCCAAATGACACGTTAGACAATCTCCTTCTTTTGTGACTTTCTTTTGTGAATTTTCGTGTACACGGTATAGTTGACGTTGTCCGGGTTTACCTTCCGGTGCAGCAATGTAATACCTACAAAATAATGTGAATAAATCAGTGGTCACATAAAAACACAGTAAAATTTGATATTCCTACACTGCTCGTTCCGTCTCATCGTAATGTTTAATCGATGTTACTTCCCATTTCCCGTGCGTGAGAAAATCTATTCTATTGTCCGTTATGGTTTTGAGGGCCACTTGATTGTAGAAGCCAGAAGAACCATCTTGTGCAGGGATAATAGCAAAATATTTGCTTCCATTCTTAGAGAATAAGGGCGGTGGCATAAGATCCACCCAACCTTGTCCGCCCGTGTTTACTTGATAACTCTGTAAACAATAACACACTTATTAAACCTTGAATAAAAATGTGATAATTTTAATGTACAAAAGATATACCTCGTTGCAGTACCACAAAGGTGCAGTGCAAATGGTGATGATGGAAATGTTTTGAGGCCGATTCATCCACACTACAGAAACTGTTTTATTGTCTACCCATCTTACGGTGCTAAAATAATGATCCCTGAAAAAGAACAAACGTTATTACTCACTGGAAAACATTGAAAAAATTTAAAATAATATATTTTTTATCAATTATAGCCTAAAAATAAAAATAAATTAATTTTTTCCTATTGAAATTAAATAAAAGTATCACATTACAACATAAAAACAACCAATTGATCAAAAATAAATAAACAAACTCTAAAAATCGCGAATAACTAAAATCTGAATATATATGTATATATATATAAAAAAATTGTAAATCATTGATAACATGCAGAATTGAAATGCAAAACCACAAAAGAGAAGTAGGAAACGGAAAGAAGATGCAATTAAAGGTGTTCTTATCCAATTTTTAACCCAACAAAATATATATCAATTTTTTTTTTAAATAAAAATTTTCAAAAATTTAATTGCATTCTAGTAAAATAAAAATAAAACTGTAATCAATACAGAGCATTCCCAAAAAACTGAAAAAATAAAAAAATATAAAAAAACCATAGCTAAAAATATAGTAAAGAGTTTGAAGACAACAAACACCACAGACCACACGGCCACTAACTGGTCTTTAACGCCCAATGGTGGCTTCAGGTCTCGAATCATAGTACGCCGCTCCGTCATGTTCACCACCCAAAGAACCACAGTTGGATTTTTGAGCCCCGCCTATTAACAAAAGACAAAAACCCATCCACAGAAACAAAATTAATTTTTTGGACCAAAAAACAAACCAACAAAAAATAAACCAAAGGAAAATAAAAATTAAAAAATCAACAAAAATTTTTTTTAAAAAGTTTTAAAATTAAACCCAGATGAAAATTTATGGTTTTGCGTTTATTTCTGCAAGAAATAGTTAATTAAAACTCGCATAAACATGATGTACATATATATAGTTTGTTAGGATTGGAGAGGATCAAGTGTCATGGTAGAAGGATTAAAGGATTACACATAAAATAAATTATACAGGTGACAAAGCATAGAGGTGCAATATAAAATAAAGATGAAAAAAAATCAAAGAAATCAATAAAATAGAAAAATAATCAAAATTCAAGTCCACAAAAGGAAATAAACGAAAAATATAAAATCAAACCATAACCACACGATAAGAGAAAATCATAAAAATCAAAATAAAATAATAATTTCATTTACTAACTGGTTTTGAAGGCTGTTAGGAGGTTGGAGATTATGTTCAGAATCAGGTTCATTCAAATTGAGTATTCGAAGTTCAACATCTGGATTTTCAAATCCCGGCTGGAAAACAAATTTCAGCCATGTGAAAAATTTTAAACTTGTTGTAAGTACTGCAGTAATCCATTACTAATTATAGGCTCCTGTTTTAAACTTTCATGAATCATCAAAATTTCGAATTTACATTTTCATTAGTTATTCATAATTTAATCAAATCTCACCTTAGGATAATGGATGCTTTCCATCTTGGGATAAGCTTGCGAAGATTCGCCGTAAACCGGGAATCGCATCGTTTCCACTTTGCTATCGTTAAAGGTGGCGAAACACAACATGGTTCCATCATCAGAGAACCACAGGGCGTTATTTGTTTGTAAAATCTCCTCTGGAAATTTAATTTTCAACAAAGAAAAAAACCCATAAAAAAAAATTAAGTTTTCGTTTTTGTTGTTTATCCGCTGCTTTTTTTCTCTTTTTTTATATAAACAGTTTTTGCCATATCTTAACCAATTTTGCTATGGCAGAAACGGTTTTTAAAAAAACATTAGATAAACACCAAAACAAAAACTTTGAATGCATCTATAGTTTTTCAACACACAAAAAGCACTCAAGTGTAACCAAAGCACGATAACCACTATTTACTTTTAAGATAAGGTCCTTCATCCATGTGACCAAGCCCTTGACCCTTAAAGAAAGCGTGAAATCGAGTGTAAAAAACATAATGGAACCCCAAACAACCAATTCATCGACTCCCTCCAGGACATCCACAGGATGCTGAGCAGCCACCTTGATCTGTCGTAACTGACACACATTTGAATCAACTTTAAATTCACCACCCACAGACACAGTGTGCGCACTTGCACAGCCGGATTAAGGACCCCGTGGGCAAAGAAGCTGGTAAATTATGACGGACATTTGTTTCTTTTATACTGTAGGGACAGTAAGAAAAGAAAAGATGCGATGCTTCGATGAATGCGGATCGTGGCATTCCTTTCTCTCATTTGTTTTGTTATGGAAGCTAACCAGCAAATAAATAAAACTCACGTCGCAGTCTCCTTTGTTCTGCGCGTCAACGCTCTTACAGTACATTGAATTTTAAGAAGCCTCTCGGGTTTTGTTATGAGCCTCCAGCATTTTATCCAATGACCGAAAGCGGTATTTGCTCAGGGCCACAAACATCAAGAGGCCAGTACGTATGGCAATTCTGGGACAGAAAAATGGTGGGATGGGAGAGATAGGAGACGTTTGGCTTGGCTGTCGAGTAGCTTTAAAGGTGGACTATAAGTTGACAAAGTTAATAACAAGGTCTTTGTTGTTTTATATTGGACTAAAATCAGACAAATTAGAAAGCTCTTTGAAAAGGAGGATAAAATGGCTCTTCCGGTTGGATTAGAAGCTTTAAATTTAAAGGGCACTTGGGTTTAGACTGTCGTATAGGTGAGGCTCGTAAAATTTCTAGTTTTCTGAGTCAATTGGAAGTGCAATCTTCGCGCGCTCCGAATTGCAATTTGTGCGGAAAGTGATGCAGCAGGCAAGTGTCATCTATTTACTTTTATTTCTATTAAAGTCGTTTCTGCTTTTTGCCAAATTGCATGTCATGCGTTTAATGACATTTGGCCAAATCAGTCAGCAAAAATGTTTGTTGTTTTATTATGAATAAATGAAAACAAGGTTCCATTAGTAGCTTCCAGTTATTTAGTTAATGTAAGTTATTTAAGCGATGTAATGTTATTTCTGGGTCTTAATGGACACACTCTACGCATCGCTCCGCCTTCGGTGCTGGGGTCTTGTTCATAACAACTTTGGCTGCAATGCGAGATGAAAGCTTTTTTTATGCAGTCTAGAACAATATGTTTGTCAATATTTGTCTTTTCTCCTGTCTATTTCGGTCTTGCTTGACTCGAAAATTAAATTTATTTCGACTTTTCACTTTTTAAACAAAAATTAAGGTGAGTTGTGACGTCGTGTACGTGAAAATTGCATATCCAACTAGAACATTTGTCACCGTAGCTTTTATCAAAGTTTCAGCTGAAATTTACAATGTCACATTCCTGCCCTTTTTGCATAATGCTGCGCTGTTGCGACTGAAATTTTCCCATTACGGCGACGTACATACATTACGCTGCATTCATAACACGGTTAAATAATTCAGTTTGCACAAAATGTTGAACCGTGGGATAATTTATTACACAGCTGCTGGTTATTTGCACTCATCCGAACATACCATCGATAGACATAATGACCAAACCCGCATTCTCGAGATTCGAACAGCAAATTAAAGGCACATTAAAGGGTCAGCAGCGCAAACGAAAATTAACCATTTCGAGTAAATTGCTTTAATCGAACGCTTTCAACTCGTATCTAATTATTCCAAATGGACCAAAACCGAGGGAATTTATTTTATCAAAGAAAATCTCCGGCGTTTAAACAGAACAACAAAAATCTTTTTTTATTTACCTTCGTAGATCCAGTCGGGTACTCCATTCCATACGACTCCAGCAACTCCGGTGTTCGTTATTCGTTTTGCGGAGTCTGTGCTCGCGCTCGATTTGTAATAGATGTCATTTCTATACACCATCACCTTTAATTTCAAAGTTGAGAGAGAAAAAGATCATTTAATTAATTAATTCTGAAACTCGACAGTTACAATATCCTTCACTTACCAATGCATTCCCCTGAGTACTCCAGGAGGCATACTGCAGCGAGTGATGTTCGCCTTCGATGGGAGTTAACGGAGTGAATTGGCTGAAAAAAATTTAAAAAATCACAAGAAAAAAAAATATTAATTACCAAATTAAATTAAAATTTCCATAAATTAAAAGACAGACAACTTACTTTATCTTTATTTCATAAACATTATACTTAGCCTCGTCACTGTAGCGAAAAACCTTTAAAAAAAAAATGAAAACAAATTTTAAAAAAAATAGATTAGATTTATCCCCTTATAAATAACGAGTTTCCAAACAAGTTTTCTTCCATGACATTTCGACATAAGTCTGTTGTCATGGTTGCAAAGCAAAACCCTGTGAGAAACGTTTCTCGGGTTGAGACAACAACAAGGAAACTTTACTTGTTGATTTAAGGAAATATTAAAGAAAATGAAAAACAAAAACGTTATTTGTTTTTCTCCAAGATTAAGCTTTTTAAAAGATTAAATTCACTATTTACTTATCTACTCATTCATCTAGAAAAACTTACTTTTATTATATCAGATTTAAGCAGTAAGAACTGGCGGTCTGGAGACAGGGACCAATCCAAGGCATTGACATGTTTCTAGAATTAAAAGAAATCGAAATAATTTGCATCTAGCGTGCGTGCGACATCTTTTAATTTTGCAGTAAAGCAAAGACTACGTACAAAGGGCAATGGAAAGAAGAAAATTGCTTTGCAGGAAAAAAAATCATTCATTTCCAAGGCTGCTGGCGCAAAGCCAACCATAACATAAAACTGTTTACATAGTTTAACTAGTGTACTGAAATTCGGTAGTTGATCTGCCAGGAGGAAAGAAAAGAAATCGCTATTTTTCGTACAGGACAAAAAAAAACTGAATTGAGTTGTTGTAGGTAATGTAATGTTTTGTTTATACGGGAAATGAGAGTTTGTTGCAAACAGCAGTGTTTCGCGGAAAATTAAAGCCGTCAGTCCCGAACAAATAAATTTTCTTCATCAACAGAGAGCGCCCTTTAAACCACTGTCAAGCATAACCGATTTATCCCTAAAGCTGCTCGCTATAAACTACGAGTTTTATCTTATTATTATCATTCACTTCAACTCTCATTGCACTACTTTCTGTTCACTCGACAACCCCAATCTCGACTTTGGCTAATAAGACATTGTGAAACGGTCTCTATTAGATTATTTATGTCCGCTTTTATCAGGGATGATGCAATGACAACTTTGTGTGCTGCCATATTAAAAGCAACAACTAATGGGATGTGGAGAATGGAGATCCCACCCATCCACACACGTGTGGCAACTTTTCACGATGCAATTTGGAGGGTGAGATGAGATGGGACTTCCGGTTGGATTACGAGGTCGAAATTTCGATTGGAACCAGAGCTGGGCGTGTGGAAGGAGGCCATAAAATGTCAAATATCAAACTAACCAGAAGTGACATTATATATTATGGACTCTTCAAAAATTGCAGTTGCAGTGCCATTTCGTGCTGGCTGGCTTAAAGGGCACTTCCGGTTATATCAAAAAAGTTTTCAAATTTAAGGAGAATCAAGGTCAGTGCTTGACGGGAAAAACTATCTTATAACTCAACTCGAAATGTCATTTCGAGCGCTTCCAAATAGTATAGGGCAGCGTGGAGATGTATTGCAGGAAAGTGATGTTGCAACCTTTGCAGCATCAATAGTGAAATTTTTCAATTTATTACGGTTATCTGCAGTCAATTTTCTTGCAACTGTATTTTTCGTGCTAAAAAGCACAGTCCATCACGAGACTATCGACAGAAAGCGGCGCAAAACGGTAGAATGATGGACGTGGTGCAAAAACACGACGTCCATCATAATTTATCAGATATGTAGGCCTTTAATCCGGCTCGAATGACACGTTTCCTTGTTTTAAATCCAACTCATACACGCGTACAAAGATAACACGCGGTGGTTAGCGCGTGTCTTGACGCATTTCATCCACTTGTTTATGTAAATCAAGATTTAATCAATTAGTAAAATTTGATTAACGCCAATTTCGGGTGCCTACAAATGGATAATCATTATCGACTCAGTTACACCATCGAGATGTTTTCTCTCGCGCTCTCGGTTCAATAAAGGACAAGAGTAATGTGCAATCGATACAAATTCTTGTTGGTGAATCTCTCTCTCTCTCTCTCTCGTTTCCTCTCGACTCTCCCATAGACTAATTACTGATTCAATTGAGAGGTCGACGAATAGTAACACTGCGCGCATAATTTGCACCTGTTTCTCAAAACTGGTCGGATTACGACGTTTAGTGGGTTAATTTCCTCGAGAGAAATTGCAAAGGGACTTACGAAAGTGCTATCAAAGACGATCGTCGTCATGTTCCTCTCCTGTGCATCGTATATGACGACATTACCATCTTCGTTACGGAAAACAAATTCGAAATCTGCAATTAGAGACACAACAAAATGAGTTTGGTTCATGTCGACGGAAATACCAATCGATGGCTGAAATTGATTACATTAATACTTGAAAATGTTTTCGAATGTTGGCAATGTTTATCTGTTCTGAAATTCATATTTTTTTCTTCTAATTTTTCTTTCTTTTGCGTGATAAATTTTTGAGAGTTGTGATGTATACGGCATGAAATATTTATTTTCATCACTGGAAGTTCACTATATTATATGAACAGTTCCTCTTGAAAACATTCGATCGAGGCCACAGACGCGCGAATAGTTCAGATTACCCACCCCATAGACTGATGAATGAAAAATACATTTAAAAAAAAACTAATTCTAACAAAAATAAACATGTCTTCTCCATTTTTTTACCTTAAAAATCATAAAATCCACCATTTTTATGCATTTCTTCATTTATCCCCCAATATAAAATATCTATTTACAGAATAAAACCATAAAAGAAAACCATTTCGAATCCATTTTTCGATTAAAAAACACAACCATAAATCAGAAGAAAAAAAATAACAAAAAGGTCAAAAAATTATTTTAAAGAGATTTTAACAAGCAATTTCTAAATGTTTATCTCGCAAATGCAATAAAATTGTATATATTTTTTCATTTCCAAAGGACAAGGAATGATTTATGAGTAGGCGATTTGCCAAAGTAGGCTTAAAATATCAAACGCTGTCAATCTTTTCAATGGGAATCTTGAAAAACGAACCCACTTTATGCCAACCTCAATATCCAGTCTCACAAAATGGCGCAGAGAAAAAAAATATTTTTTTTTTTAATTGATCGAAAATTTTTTATTGAGACCTCAACTCAAATTTCCAATTAATGAATAAACGAGTTGAAAGAATATTAGTAAATTCTTGTCTACTCGGATTTGCACGTATAAAGCAACGGAATGCAGAGACTAATGAAGCAGCTGTTCACTCGTTTCCATTTTTCTCCACGACCCACCTGTTCTGGTCGCCATGGCAATAGCAGCCATGCAGGTGGATCGTGGCTTGACATTTCTTATTATAACCGACTATTCACTTCAATTCTTACTCTATTTTTTCGGCTTAAGTTCTTAGGCGGTTTGGTCCTTTTTACGACCTTACATAGTCATTTTTCGCAGAAAAACCGGAGAAATGGTATCGTAAAAGTATAAAATAAAAATTAATAACACTTAACGCAATATGAAAAGGACGAAATTCGTTTATTTTTAATGTTTTCGACAATAAAACCGACTGTAAACATGGATTAAAACTTTATATAGAACATAACGTCTATTTTTCAGTTTACGCTAAAGGTTGTAAAACGCGAAATGTCAATATGTGGAATAAAAAATACGAAATAAAACAAACATTTGAATAGGAAAACTCATATCCAAAGTCTGGAAAATACTCAATAGTTGATGGAACATATTGAAAAACGTTAAATTGCAAAACTCGCGGCTATATATATTTTTCGACGATCAAATCCGATGCATTTACGTGAAAAATTCTTTATTTCAATATCAAACAACGCTTTGGCCAACATTCTTCCACCATGGGAAAAATGTTTTAATTAATTTGGCATTGAATAACAAGAGGAATACTGCCAAAACCCCAGATCAACATATCAAGAGTACGAACGAGTGTCATCAAAATAAACCCTTAATCCATACCTGAAATCCACGATCCATTAAATCCCTGGTATAAGAAGCTACCACTTAAAATATCGTCTAGAGTTATCCGGTTCCCTTTGATGCGAGGTTCTTCTTCGCCTGCAATCATAACAAATTTCAATAGATTCAATACACACATTCGTAAACTACTGGTAAAAAGAAAAATTCATTTTAATGTATAATTACTTGGAGTGAGGAGCACAACGGCGGTCACAATGAGTGAACAGACCACCAAAATGACAAGTAAAGCGATGCCAATTCCCCGCCAGTTCCTCTGCGAGGCGCTGGTTGCAACGAGCTCCTATAAAATACGTTAAAAAAGAGAGAAAGAAAAAAATTCATATAAGTAACTTTACACAATGTCTTCCGGCTCTTCCTACACATTTTTATTCCCTCATTCTTGCATCTATTGCCAAAAGGAATTTCCAAACTCAAACAAAACCGCCAAACGTCAACAAATTCCAAGTACAACTTTGTGTGTTGTGTATAAGCCTCCATAATTTGTTTACATTTTTCTCTATAACATGTAAATTTCAAAAAAATATGTTTACCTCTTTAAAAAATCAAATATTATTTTAACCCCATCGCAACTTTAATCAACCCACTAATGGATGGAAGAATCTCCATCACTCCTTTCCTTTCCACTCCCCCACGACCCTAATACAGAACAAAAACTCGGCCAATGCGCAGACTCCAAATGAAGCAATTGATTGAGTTTCACTCTGAGAGAGATGTATCTTTCCTAAATTTCCAACCCAATAAAACAGATTCATCTGTAAGCCCTAAACTTTAAAAAAAAAATACATGGAATGGAACCGGCGAGAAAACGTGGACAGAAGAAAACACTGCAGACAAGCCTCTCCCTCCCTCCCTCTTCCCAATGCGTGGAAAATGACACGACTGACAAACGCAATTTACCACAATACATTTACATGAATCCCTTTCCTTTCCTTACCTCTTGTTGGGAACTGGATAACTGCTGTTGTGGATGCATGGACTTCCTCCTGTCCCCTCCGCCATCTTTCTCCATGGTCAACCGACCCCCTTGATCGACTCGATTAATCCAGTATTCAAAGAGTTAAAAAGCGCGAGCAGTAGCATCAAGCACTAAACTGACACCCCAATTCCCGCCAACCCTCCCATCTGCTGCTTCTCACACACAGCACACATTGTGGCTCGCCGTGCTCGTGCGCATGCGTATTGGACCACCCAACATGGAACGCTTAGGTCAGAGGTCGGCGTGTGCGTTTCCATGCCAGACGTTTGACTCCATCACCTGGCTCGCGCATGTTTATATCCAGGCTCGTGTTGATTTTTGTAACAAACAATCGCGTGCATCTGCATCTTCTCATTCCAAGAGGGATGCTGCGGTTGCTTGGCAACAGTGTTTCTCGCCATGTTTGTTTTATTTCATTCAGTTTTTAACGTTTTAATTGAATCGTTGCGATGAAATTAAAGTGGGGATCGATGAAACCGAGTGTCGTTTTCGAGGATTTTGTGTTTTCGATCGGGTTTACAGCGTGAAAATTTGGGGAAGTGAGTGTTTATTGATTTGTGACGTCAGTTAAAGTGACCTTGCCATGATATGTTTGGAGGAAAAATACCCGGGTGAAATTGGGTTTAAAAAAAAAAACAAGTCGTTTTACTAGTTTTAGTATCAAAAAGATTTTTTTTAATGGAAGATAAAAGTCGGGATTTCCTGTTGTTTTGATTCTGGAATTTGGCAAATGATGAGTATATATAAAATTTTAAATATGGAAATTTTAAATTTTTATATATTTTCATATTTAAATAAGGAATAAAAACATATTTAATATGCACGCGTTTAATTTTGAAAATCCTAATTGAAATTCAACAAAAAAATATAAAAATGTGTTTTTCCCGCCAAACAAAATCGAACTAGCGTTTCTATTTATATCCTCCAAAGCTTAAACATGGAAGTCTGAGAAAACAGTGACGTCAATCAATAAGTTTTTAAAATGCAAAGAAAAAATATGAAGAAATTAAAAATAAACAAACCAGGAAGAAAAAAAAATCCCCAAACGCAAAATAACTCAAATAAAACCCTCAACTTTAAATCGGTACCATTAAACACTTTGTATATTACAAATAATAGTAATAGAAATAGTAAAATATATTATTACCACCTGTAACGCAATCTGTGCACTTGAAATTCAATTAGGCCTGAAGAGTTATCGCGAGAAATTACGAGGGATTAAACGCAACGCAGGTAATTGACCCGAGATTTAAAGGAATTCAACGATATGAATCCCGAAATGAATTAACGCAAGTCCCTTACCGTAATTTCACTAATCGGCGTTGCAGATGGTATACTCGTAGTACTTACACTTCTCCTTTTAGCCCCAAACAAACGTGCCAACCAACTGCTCATTGCACTAACAAACAAACAACAAACTAAAACTCAAGTTATAAATTTTTAAGTTTCTTATCGGTCTACTTAAGTGGATAATTTCCACGTACACAGTCTTCCAGGTCATTCGTAAATGACGTCACACCCCATTACTTCCTTAATTTCATTTAGCAACAGCTAGGTAAATATTTATTTCCGAGTTGAGGCAAACAAGACGAAAACAAACATAATAAACTAATTAATAAGAATTTATTACTAATTCTAATATAAGACAACAAATAGATCGTTGTTAAGATAAAAAAAAAATTTTATATCGTATTTATAAAAAAAAACATAAAAAACTTTGATAATTTAATTTTGGATATATATATATGTAAGTTTATATGTTTTTATATAATCAAAGTGATAAATAAAATAGCCGTATCCAGAACCCCATCTGTTTTATGTATAGTTTCACTCGTAAATAATAAATTTCTTACACGAGTTACGTCATTTAAACCCCGTCCCTCTTTAGTGGATTTGGGTCATCCAGGTATAAAAGTAGCCTTAGGACTAACGAGGGAAATAGGGCGGTGAGAATGAGAAACACCAAATTAGAAAAAAAGTTTTTAAAGTTATATTTAGCCAGTAAAATTTTAAAGTTTCATTAAAAATAAATACTAGAGAAAAAAAATTGAAAATTTAGTACATACACACCTTTTCATTTGCATTCATTCTTCTCACCTGTATTCAAGCTAGTGACTAGCTGCCTTCATTTCCTGAAGCAAACTTTCACGTGACTTCCACAACAACACACAATCCAATCAAAGTGTAGCAGCAAAGCGACCAACCTTTGACTCCGCATGGACAATGCATACTTTTATTGCAATGGCTGACTTTTGATTAGTATGTCATGCGGCTAGCCGGCTACCATGAGGAGAAAAGGGGAAAGATAGATATTGAAAGGAAAAGTTTTCTGTTTACCTGGACACCATTGGGTTGCACGTCGCCATCAGACATAATCCTATGGATTTAGGCTAAAGATCATCCGGACCCTTCATTTCCTCGCTGTTTCTGACCCTTTCTGGACCCCACCCTGATATCTTTGTGCTTTTCTAACTTGGTTGTACCCTCTGTTTTTGTAATTGACTCAACATGAGTCATGTGACTAAGTCATTTAATATTGATTTACTAATTTGTCAGGTTAGTTTTTCCCATTTTTTTTAAAAAAACGAGTATTAAGGTAAATGAAAAAAATAGTTTAAACAGCAATTAAGTTAGTAAGTAATTAATTATTGACTTGGAATTTAGGAAATGAGGGTGCTAGTGATAGTCGGCCTTGATTGGTGGGATTTATTTATCACCATATCACAAAAAAATGAAAAGATTTTTTTTTTTGTAAATTTTAATTCTGAGGATAAAGTTGTCATGTAAATGTGGTTAGACTATTTTTTTTTATTTAAAGTGCTAGTAAATATTTTTTTTAAATTTCCAGGTTGAGTGAAAATTGGAATTGATCCAAATTTGAGGCTCATAAATTTAAAACAAGTTTCAGCCATAAATAAACCATCAATTCAAGAGTGAGTGTGAATGTATAAACAATGTTAGTTTGAGTGTAGTGGCCATGTGTGGCTGCCATTTTTACTCAGATGGGAATGTCATGGATCTGCATGTTCGTTAATAAATCATGCATGATTTACCATGCATAATCATGAGGTTATGATAATTTACTGGTTGAAATAAAGGTGTGTAATCAATACTTCCTCTTGTTTATCTGTCAAAATATTCAACCGTGTAATAAAATGTCAATTATAGATGATTTATGAACAATATCATAACTTACGTTAAAATTAGTTTAATTTGTAGATTTACTTTAGTTTGCAGGTATTTATTTGCAGCATTTACTTTCACTTCCTTCAGCTTATGAAATTGGTTGCTTAATCGACAAGAATCATAGCCATTTTGGTCACAGAGGAACTTCGGTATAATGATGAAATTCACTGGCGTGCAGCAATACTCCACCTCCATAATGGAATTGAGACTTCACTGCCATCTAGTGTCGAGAATCCAAACCTCCAGTTTCCAATTCCCACCACCAGGTGCCAACAGGCGTCGAAAAGACATTTAAAGACATTCAGTAACGGGAAATTGACTCGACTCATTTAAATGCACTAAAAACAAGTCAAAAAATCAGCCAATTTCACTTTCTCCAACAAACTATGCATAAAATAAATTGAAAAATATTTAAAAAAATATCTTTCCCTCCACTCGAAAATATAATAAGCAATTTAAAATCACAATTCCAACTCCTCGAAAAACTTCACAGTGCCAGCCTCATTTCAAAACCTGCAGATGTCAGCAGTTTAGCGTGTGCTAATGAATATCACGTAGGGATGAGTGTACGTGTGAAAAAGAGTCGAATTGCAATTTTAAAGGTGAAGTTCAATTCGGTTTTGCATTTTTTTCTCACGTCTAAGCCCCACAAAACCACTAGTGGATAGTGGATACGCAATGCAGAGGTTTTAAAGCTTATAATTAGAAAATAAAATGCAATACATAACAGTCGACTAGCATAAAATAAATAACCCAAGAAGTTGCCTCGCCCATATGTGCCCCTTGATTCCCCATACAGTATAAGACTGCTGGTCATGACCGCGTTCTGTTTTACGACTTCAACGAGATTTGACGCGACACGAAGAGCAGTTACGCTTTTCATTTATCTATCGTGTCACCTTAAAACCTTAAATTTCACGAGTGATTGAACCTACATCATTTTTATCACAGGGACAATTCTTTTTTTTTATATATACGGTAAATAAATTTTTTTTGATCAGTTTATAATTTTTTAGGGTTGATTGAAAATGAAATTGAGATTGGGAATTTTGTAGAAACTCGATTTTTTAAAAAGAAAAATTTTCATCAATTTTTAATGAATAATTGAGTGGGCAACATGGAGCGAGCAAGTCGAAAAATAGTTTTGAGTTTCCTTTACATGACAAAAGAGGCCGCCACTGTCACATCTGGCAATTGAATTTGCAAACTCGCAAGTTTGAATCAGATTTGCATACAACCCTGTGATTCTCATCTATTTTTTAAGCAGTGTCTTGTTTCCCCTAGTTTAAGTCGAGTTTCTCTCTCTTATAAAAATATTTTTTTAAAAAAAAAGTAAAAAAATAAAAAAAAATGAAAAAAAAGGAGCGGAACTCAAATAAAACTCGTTGCAAGATCAAATAAAGACAGAGAACTCATTTTACGACTTTTTCTCCATTTGCTCCATGTTGGGATGATGGCGTTGGCCCAGTGCCATACCTAGAAACTGTAGTTGCTAAGGGCAACAGGACAAGATTCATCCTCTTTTCACAAGAAACACGAATCTTTAAAATGTTTACTTTAAAAGCATATCCACGAGCTAAAGAAAACACTCAATTATTCCACAAAGCCTATTCTCACAAACCCCTGAATTGATAAACAAAACCAATGTTTGTGTTACGATACCAAACCAATGGGGAAACATTTTTTTCCTACACTGGCAACTAACTTTACCAACCACCCCATTTTCTCTTTTTTCTCTTTTCCCCTACTTCCTTTCATTCTTTTTCTCTCTTTAAACCAGGTATACCACAGCTCAAATTAAATCTCAAGTCACACATTCTTTGCCAGCTTGATGATAATAAATAGTTATCCAGTTTAAGTAGACAGCTCACTTCAAAAACCAGCATCAAAGTGCACAGCCACAGAGACCACAAACAAAGACATGCTTCATCAATCAATTGGGGTTTTGTCATATTAAAGTGGATGGACATGAAGAAGTTTTACTTTTACTCTATTCCAGTGTTGATTTTCCCACAAACAGTGATTGATTTTTGGATTTTAAAGACATCATGAGCAGAATTTCAAGCGAATTGCTGCTTTTTGAGCTTTGGATTTGATTTTTTTCTCCTCTTTGGTGTGTGAGAAATTGAGGAAGAAATCTACGACACTTTTCCATGACAAGGACGCATATGGGATACATTGCTGTGAAAAAGCACGTTGACATAAAGTCATAAATTAAGTTTTTGTGAATAATAATCATTCTGTTCATTTTTTTTCTTGCTTTAAGTGAAACATCCGACATGTTAAAGGGAGGGAAATATGGTATAGCATGTGAAAAGGATTGTGATTTTCCATTCTGATGTGATCAATAGGTAGATAAAGATCTCTGAAGTTTCTATTTTTCCTTTGGGAAACCATGCTTTCAACCATACATTAAGAAAACAAGTTGGAAACAAACTGTTCAATGTTATCACAACATCACATCCATTATACTGCCTGATAAATTGCTGCTTGAATAATAAATTATATATTTCAAAAGCAATATGTTACAACTAAAATATTGTTTAAAGCAAAAATAACAAACTTAAACTGAATCATGAATTTTCTACGAAAGAAAGAGAAAGGAAAAAAAAAATCAATGATCCTTCTTTTTATACATTTATAGTCATCAAAATCGCCAACAGGGGCAATATTACAAAGAAAATTTATATAAAAAGAGGCTTGGAAAACAAAACCTGTCAAAAAATAATGGAATTTTCAAGCAAACGTCAACTTAAAACGACAGATGTGTCATTAAAATTGCACTGTTTGCGGGCGAGTTTGTGGACGGAGTAACCTTTCGAGTGTCTTTACGTTTAAGCAGCCTCATTGCAGGCGGTTGGTAAGTTACACAAGGGCCATGTGGTTGTCCACATAGTCTGCAATTTTCAAGCAGAAAAGGCATTACGTTCCCGACATGCAGTTGGCATCCGGTATGATACAACTCATAATGAATTATGCGACTTATTTCTTTATTCTAACGCAAATCCTTGACACATGAGGTCAAAAGTAATAAATGAAATCGAAATATTTCATTTTTTTATGTTTCCCTTGATAATTTAAAACATCGCTATACACACGGAAAGAAAAAAAATTCTGGGTTGGATTCTGGAAACTGTCCAGAATTTTAGTGGCTTGTTTGTTTGTACAGGGGATTTGCAGTGGCGAAGAGAAAAAATGATTATTGTGTGTATATGAGGAGAGAAGTTTAGATTACCGGTACTTTAATAGAAGAAAGCGAGAAACCTCTGGGGAAATTAAAAACGCAAAGTTGGGAATAAAAATAAAGCGACATTGAAATAAAATCTTTCATTTTCTTTTAATTTTTTTTATTCAAATAAATTCAAACTGGTGCCAAGTTTCTCACTTTTGTATTGTAGAAAATAGAAATGGTGTTAAACGAGGAATTGGTCTTTTGTTTCCAATTTCTGCCACATGGTGCGCTCGTTTTAATACATTCTATGGACGTACACACGTCTGGTGATCATCATCAAGCACTTCTGCTCGGTTGATTGCAGTTTATCCCAAATTTTTCTTTGAATTTGAACAAAGGATGTTTGCAAAGTTGTCCCGATGTTGGTGACACATTTGAGGAGTCACTCGACTGTGTAACAGGTTCATAAACAGGGAATTTATTAGAGTCAAAACTCATAAAATCCAAGCCTTTGCTTTGGATATTTCCTCCAGAGAGTCATTTGCATTCAAAAGTTTAATTAGAAAACTTAAATATCGTGGTTTACGACATTAATGCCTGACCTTTGTAGACATTTTACATCCATAAAAACTCAAGTAGAGAGGAAAGTGGGAAAAAATCTCCCATCTGCATGGCCCTAACTTTACCTTTAATATAAACACAGGGCAGCTTGATTTGCCTCTCAAAACTCTTTAGTTTTCCTTTGTTTCTCTGCTTTAAAAGGGAATATTCAGTTTTTAAGCTATCTGATTTAGACATTCAAATGAATGCACAATTGGAAACTCGAGAAGAACTTTAAGTTTATCAATGGAAAGAGAAAATGAATGCAAAGATAATGCGCAAAAATGATTTTGCTCATCTCAAATCTCATAGAAATGGATGATTTATCATGTTTTTCCTTTTTTATTGTTGTGGTTTCTACTGGCGATTGCTGTGCTTTTGTTGTGTAATAATCATGTGACAATTCGACCATTGCATTGTTTATAATGTGTGTTTCCTTCTAACAATTAGATTTTCCCATAATTAGAAAGAATTAAAAGCAATTTTTGGTGGCTTTCTTGGAGCCAAATTGCAATTCTCTTTGTCATCATTCCAACTGGGAACAATTTAATACTAATTCCCAATTACAGTATAGCAAAAAATGCTTTAAACCCATTAAAACATGATTAACAACACCCATAATGAATGTATATCACGTGCAATTGTTTACTCATGACTTCGAACATCATTCTTTTAACTTCTGTTCTTGACATTTGACTTTGCCCCTCTTATTTCCTTTGGCAACTTGGCACTAAAGGTTTGTCGCGAAATCCAATAACACTGATGTATGTCCCACGTTTTTGCCCCCTCTATCTTTTTCCTGAGAATCAGGACACCAATACTAGGGAAAGCCGACCATTTCGGTAGGAAAAAAGAGGAAAAAAACCTTAACATTTACATTTACAAGTATAATTCAACTGCATAAGTAGCATCCGACAAAAAAGGAAGGAAAAAAACTCTCGAAATTGTCTGAAAGAGTCGTTAATCGTAGTAATTTCTGTTTCCACCGCCAGAATGAGCGGAACATCTCTTACATTCTACACCGCATCGCAATCTTGATAAAAATGGATGCCTTAATTTGTTCCGCTTGAGAAATTTCGGTCTTTTTTGTGCCATGTTCCCCCAGAATAAATGACGAGTGAAGTTTGTTTTCGACCCAAAGTACAAATCCACTCGAGATTTTCTCTACTTTATATCATTTTATCTCGTCGAGGTCATTTGCGGCTTCTCACGCCATTTCGTTCCGCCTCCATCACAAAAGTATAGCGCTAGAGCGCATACCAACATCGACAGAGAAGCCCAACCACACACCACCGATGAAGTTGATCCAAATTGCTATCGATGACGTCATGCTGCACACATGTTTATGACACTGTTTTCGTTTTTCTCGGGCTTCGACTACGCAATTTCGCCACTCGAATGTCTTGACTCGCAGCGTTTTCCATCATTCTTTCTCTATAAGATGGTCATTTTTACACCGCTGCCATGGCAACGAAACGAGAAACCGATCCACTTATATTACGCATATTTCAAAAGGCCAAAAAACCAGCAAAGGGTTAAATCCAGCGTTTTTGAGTGACAGCTTTATTTTATCATATATTAAACAGAGAAACCACGAGCCGGTGCGCCTCAAAAAATTCCTTTTCTGGATGGCAAACCGGAAATGACAACGTCTACGTGACAAGCGTCAAAATGGAGATTTGAACAGCTCAGAACGTCAAATAAATTCGAACGTACGAGACGTTAACATCACCTTTTTGCTTCCAGTTTTAAAGTTCACCATCTAATCTCGTCCGATACCGCATTAGCATACATTACAATAACATCGCAATTAGTCATTGATGCACGCGTTAAACACTCTGTGTCTTCGTTTATCAGCGTCATCACGTAAAATTAACTTTATTACTAATTTCAAATCTGTTAGGTCCCGTTTAATTACCAGACCTTCACTCGAGGTCACGTTTACAATCTCGCGTAATAATTCCATAACCTTTAACCCATCGTGGTGCCCCCTAAGGGCCAATTCCTGCGCCCTTTTCAGTTTTCTCCACTCAAAAATCAGTCGCACTAACAACCCAGACAGACGAAACGAAACATCGTTTAATTCGTTTTCCGCGTCTCTTATCTTTGTTTAAGACCAAGTTAGTATCTTTCCAGTTATCAATAAGCTAAAGCAGCGCCCCTAGTGGTGGAGATGTGTAATTAAATCTGCACTCGACTCGCTTTCATCTCATCCTTTCATCATCATCAACTTCATCTTAGCTCGATGCGGGATGGAAAGAAGGGTAAAAGTCAAACTTAAACCTTAGGGAAGATAAATTCAAGCTGTATGTTTATAACATTTAGTTAAGAAATGGATTAAAATGGACCCTCGTATTTCATTTGGCAGATTGGTTTCATGCAAGATTAAATTACACTTTTCTTAATTAGGAAAAGTGTTATGCATTTACTTTATAGAGTTATGATTCAACTTTCCAGATTAGTCATCATCGTCCAAATGTGAACATCTGCCGCAATTTTCTTTTGTCGCACTGTCGAGGCGTCGTTGCAAGTTGCGACTCTGACTCTAATTTTAGCATCGACTTTCACCAATGCAGTGAAAATGTTGGTGACTTTGTCAATCCCTGTAGACATGTAACTGTTTCTGAATGTTAATAATCGAACAACTGCATTTTCGCAATGAATTGCATTTCACGTCGGGAAATAAAGCTGCAGTATACGACCGACCATACTGCGAAATTCGATGGGAAATTGGATTTCACTCTTTTATCTCGCATTTTATCTGGAATTTTTTATACATGTTTGCACAAAAGAGTTAATCATGCAGACCCGCACACACTCCGCATTATCGAATTTCACCTATTTTTAAACTTGTATCTCTAATTTTAATCGACTGACACACACAAAGGACTAGTGGGAGTGTGTGACAACTAGTCAGGTTTTGATTAGTTTCGACCATTGGGACCACCATCGACACTGGGGGGCGTTGCAGACTTGCAGTGAAGTTACCTCGACGGCTTAAGAATGGGGCGTAATGAAAGTAATCAATCACCATAAAAACCATATCTCGCAACTAACTATACTGTAATCCATCAAATAGTTTAAACACTCCATCCTTCAATTTCCTTCTTTGATCTTGCCCGCAACTGGGAAAATTTACTTGCAAGAACAATTGCAGTATCCAATTTCCTATGTTGTCTCTTGTTATTTTGATTAATTTCTATACCAATACGGATCCTCCCACGTCTCTTCCGTATTCCAATAATTCATCTATTCCTTTAGCGATGTCGCTTAATCAATACCGTACCTGACCTAAGGCTTCGATTCAACTTGTTGAATTCCATTTTAAAACTCGACTAGAAACCACCGAGACGTCGTGACATTAAAAATAGAACACCCAAAGTAC
The DNA here is from genome assembly GCA_034695885.1 of Geophilus flavus. NCBI lineage: Eukaryota > Metazoa > Arthropoda > Chilopoda > Geophilomorpha > Geophilidae > Geophilus > Geophilus flavus. The sequence goes on from JAQFZO010000360.1 coordinate 24,127, forward strand.
ACAACAACACAAACACAACAAACTCGACTTCCGTGCTCGAAAAACTCTATACAAACCAATTGACACGCACGAATTAATTCACAATAACAAAAATTAATAAAAAGGAGGCGAGAGAAAAATCAATCGACAACACAAACAAATTAATGGATACACGCGACGACATTAACGAGTGGGTGAAGTGATGCAAATAAAGAGTGAAAAAAAGAGAGAAAAAATGTAAAAATGTGTGTGAAATTCCTACCGAACTCTGTCCTTTGCTCGTTCCCCCCCGTGCAGCAGTTGTGGTCCCCGCGTAATTCATTTCCGATCACTTTTTATCCCTTCTGTCAAGGTGGGCGTTTTGGGGGACGGTACCTGGCCATGGCTTGCAACCACCACTCGGTTTCGACTTCGTTCTGCGTTCTGCATGACAACCGCACGAGGCGCTCGGCAAACTGTGGGCGAGTCAATAGTCAAAGGGCGGGCAGGTATGTTGGGAACGGGATGAGGAATCTATACGATCGGAGAAGCCCCTATCTCGTTCACTTAATTATTTTACTTGTTTATTTTTCCAACTTTGTGTGAGTCAATTAGTATTCTATGAGTTATTCGAATTTTATGGGGGTTTTAAGAGTTTGGATGCGGGGAAGTTGGTAATTGAATGGAAAATCAGTTTTTCTGCGTTGGGAAAATTATTTTTTTATTTTTTTCTTATTTTCTTCATGTAATTCGATTAAATATGACATTTTTAATTTTGTTTTTAAATTTTTAAATTATTTTTTACAATTTTAATAAAAAAAATTGAATCCTTGATTAAATTCCGCATCGACATTCATCCGAATCCAAAAATAACTTTTTTTTTTCATATTTCCTTATTCTTTCAATTTTTTTTTGTATTCAAAAACTGCTTTTGTAGTAAAACTGTAAAACTATAAATCCAGTCAGCTATAATTTTAAAGAACCTTCAACGCAAACAGTTTTGGCGGGAAGCCAGCTATGGGGGCAGTAAGAGTCTCCAGTGGAAACAAAACGTGTAAGAAATGACACAACCTTCTTCCCCTCCCCACTTCTTCTTCCACCAACCAACCAATACACCCATCGACCAATAGAAGCAGAAAATTCTTATGCAAGAATGCACTGACACATGAGAAGAATTTAATAAACATGGGCAGCAAACTCTGCAATGATACTCCCTAAAGGCGGATGTTTTAAATTTAATATACTTGTACATGCTCTAACCTAAAATTAAAAATGAAAAAATACTATCATTAGATGCAATTTATTGCCTCATTTTTTCAACCATCAAACCATTAACTACATTTATACAAAACTACAGTAATTTAATCTTGTCCAGTGTTTTTATCTCTATTTTTTAATTTAAAGTTGACTGCATCCAGTTTGTTTTTATACTATACTATTAAATATTATTAGTTTGTTGTTTTCTCACTTCTGGTTTTCCTAGATTCGGTTTTGGCAATAACAGTTGGATGCCACCACCAGGTGGAAGGCAGCAAATTTCTCCATTTCTATAATAATCAAGAATTCTTATCTCTCGATGTGTTTACATGACTAACAAACCGGATGGTAATAAAAGCAAGAAGCGAAGACAACCATCAGATAAAAAGTAGTTTACTATCACTTGTTGCCATGACGACCAAACCAAAAATGTACTTTTCGACAGGTTAAGTAAACATAAACACGAATTTAAAGCTGCGCACGACTTTCATTCCGGATTAATTCATTTTTCTCCTTTCTCCAACCGTAATTAAAGCTACACCTGTTACCCAGCAATTGGTAAATTGCAGATGACGTCATTGCGGGGAGTAAAGAGATAGTTTGCACTGTATTTACATTCTCTACGTTGACTTTTCTTCCATTATTCAGCAGTTTTGCTCTGACACTTCAATTAGACAGAATGGAAAGTTCTTGTTTCGTGTCCTTTCTTTTATTCATGTCTTTGGAGAGTGTCGCGGATCAGGCGAGTTACTGTACGTTGGACGCTTGTTAAAAAGCGTCAATCTCGACAAAAGTCAATAAAGTGGATTAAAAGGTTCCTTAACCAAATATACTCTCTCGTTCTTGACCGTGTGCCAACAGGCAATGACCAGGGTCTTTCTTTACTCAAACTTTTCAAACCCGAATCGTTCGTTTGTCGTTTTCTTTCACTTTGCACTCAATTCTCCTTCTCCCTATCTTTTACACCAACATGCTTTTTCCTTTATTTTACTCTTTGCCATAAGTAGGTGGTTACTTCCACATCCCCTTCAATTTTTTTTCTACCTTATGGGTTGTTCTGTTCTTTTTATTATCTATTTTATTCAACCACAATTTCTTTTCTTTTCTCTTCCCTTACTCCCCATTCAATTTCATTTTGTCTATTTTTACTTTCCACTACATTTCTTACACCTTTATTGGAAATTTCGAGTGCTATTATCGGTTTCTTTACCCATCAAACACACACCGCGTGCGTAAAGGAAAAATTTTTTATACTTTACTCAAATGTATACATAATTCAAGTATTTTCATATTTTTTTAAAGAAATATTAATTTAAAACTGATTTTTCTATTTTATAAACAAATTCCCAAGTGTTTCTATACTTTCTAGTATAGTAATACTAGGTAAGTTCATAAAGTAAATTAAACATGTTTAAGGCAATTTAAACATCAAAATTAACACATTCCAAAAGAAGA
>JAQFZO010000361.1:0-26780 GCA_034695885.1 Geophilus flavus
GAGGAATTTTTGATCGTTTATTCGATTTTTCTTAATTTTAATCGATTAAATGATAAATTTTTGTGATATTTCTTGATTTTAATCGATTGGAGGTAGAATTTTGATCGATTTACTTGTTTTAAAAGAATAATTTTTACTTCTAATCGATTTTTATTAATTTTAGTCGATTAAATGAAGAAATTTTGTGGTTTCCCTTGATTTTAGTCGATTGAAAGTGGAATTGTTCGATTTTTTATTATTAATCGATTTAATATAAAAAAAAATCATATCTCTTAAATCGATTTTTCATGATTTCTTTTATCGATTTGAATCATTTTTAGATGAATTAGCACACTCAATCGACTTTCCTTAAATTTAGTCGATTAAAAGAAAAAATTTTGTGATTTTCCTTGATTTTAGTCGATTAAAAGTGGAATTGTTCGATTTTTTATGATTATTCTATTTAATATAAAAAAATCATAAATCCTTAAATCGTTTTTTCATGATTTCATTTATCGATTTGAATCATTTTAAGATGAATTATCACTTTCGATCGACTTTTCTTAAATTTAGGTCGGTTAATAGAATTTTTCTTTTGTAATTTTTATCGATAATTCAGGAGTTTAATCGATAAAACATGAAAATTTCCTTATTTGTTTGTTTTTCATGATTAATTAATTAATTTTTGTATGGAATTGAGTGATTAATGGATTTTTTTCTCTTTGTAGCAATTGCTAAACACATGGCATGGGGCCGCCAGGAAGACGCGCATGAATTTTTACGGTACATCATGGAATCCATGATCAAATCATCGTTAAAGGGCTACAGTTCTTCGTCCCTAGATAGAGTTAGTTTAGAAACGACAGTAGTTAATCACATTTTCGGCGGGTACCATCGATCACAAGTCATCTGTTTAAAGTGTAAATCCAAAAGCGACACCTATGATCATTTCATGGACATCATCTTAGACATCAAAGTAAAACCAAAATCTTTTTTTTTTTAAATGTATAAAATATCGATATTTCTAAACCAATTTTTTTAACATAAAAAAAAATTGGCTATAAATTTACAAATATTTATATTTAAAATTTAAAAGTCGATTATTTTATAAAAGCTGATTTCATATTTAAAATATTGATTATTTTTGTTAAAAATCGATTTAAAAAGTAACTGATAATTTTAATATCGATATTTTTGTTAAGAAATCGGATAAAAATTTTAACTATCGATATATTTATTTTTGTTAAACTAAAAAAATATCGATAAATTTAAATATCGATTTTTTTTTGTTAAAAAATAGTAAAGTAAATTCGGTTAAAAATTTTACAATACCGATATTTGTTTTTGTTTAAAAAGAAAAATCAGCTAAAATTTTGAAATTTCGATTTTTTTTCTGGCAAAAATTAAAAATTGACTGAAAAATACAGAATATCGACTAAAATTTTTAAAATATCGGATTATCTTTTGTTAAAAATCGATTTTAAAAAGTAACTGACAATTTTTAACATCGATATTTTTGTTAAGAAATCTGCTAAAAATTTAAACTGTCGATATATTTATTTTTGTTAAACTAAAAAAAATGACTAAAATTTTTAAAATATCGATAAATTTAAAAAACTGAAAATTTGAATATCGATTTTTTTTTTTTGTTAAAAAAAATTGGCTAAAATTTTGTAATCGATTTTTTCTGGCAAAAATTAAAAATCGACTGAAAAATACAGAATATCGACTAAAATTTTAAAATATCGATTTATTTTGATTTTTTTTCTAAAAATGTTTAATTTTTCAGACTGTGCCAAGTTTGGAGAAAGCAATGGAGAAATTCGTACAACCGGAAATCCTCGACAACGATAACGCGTACATGTGTCCACGCTGCATGAAAAAGTGTCCGGCCCAAAAACGGTTCACCATCCACCGCGCGCCCAACATCGCCACTTTCCAACTGAAACGATTCGACTACAATCGAATGATGGGCGGAAAAATTACCAAAAACATCTTGTTTCCAGAGAAACTCGATTTGCGATCTTACATGTCGCACACGCAGGGACCACCAGTCAAATATCAGTTGTACGCCGTACTCGTTCATCAAGGCGCCTCCTGTAATTCCGGACATTATTTTTGTTTTGTCCGCAATTCTAACAATCTTTGGTATTGCATGGATGATTCAAGGGTCAGTAGTCAATGTTTTTGGAATTTTGGCTTGAAAATTCCGGAATTTGCCAGAAAAATGGGGAGAAAAGTCGGAAATTACCCGGAAACAGATGATAAATACTTGCGGAACTTTTTAGAAAATTCCGGAAATTTTTTCTGAAAATAGTTTCTGGTCAATTCCGACACTTTAAACCACCGGAAAAAACATTTCTTGTCAATTCCGGCATCTTAAAACAAGAAAAAAAATTTTTTTTGCTGAGTAATTCCGGTATTTAACACCACAAAAAATTATTTATCAATTAATGTTCCCAACAAAAACCTCAAAAAATTAATCCAAAAAATTTAATATTTCCAGATACGTCAAGTAAGCTTGAACATCGTGCTCACCCAACAGGCCTACCTCCTTTTCTACACCCGCGTGGCCAACAACCCGACCTACATCTCGAAAAACACACTCCAACCAGCCGCAACAAACATCCAAACCACCCCAAACTCAATCATCCTCAACGGCAACACCAATAACAACAACAACAACTACGAAAATCACAACAAAATCATCAACAACTCACTCAAACAGAGCGCCACCTGCACCACGGTCAACGGCAACATCCGAAACAACAACAATAACAACAACAACCGCAACATCAACAACAACAACCCACGTATCCACCACACCATCAACGCCACGGGGCCCCTGGGGGCCCTCGGGGCCTTACCAAACATCCGAGAAAAAATAACTTTCGGCCTCAAAGGGCCCCAAAACGCCCCGGAAGGGCCCCAGACCCCGGACGCGCTCCAACCGCGCATCGTTATGCACATAAAAAACGGAAAAGTGACCACCTGCGAGAAAGGGGCCCCGAAACCGGTCAATCTCGTCCCATACGGCCCCGATTCGTCCGAAGAATCGGACCAGGAGATTGGAAAATTGGAAAAATCACAGAAAATCCAGTGCGAAGCGCCGTCTGACGCGAAAATCAAAGCGACGACGTCATCGTGGGTCGTGACGAACGGCGGGGAACATTCTCCGGCCGCGTCCGAATGCAGCGTTAAATCAACGATCGACGGATGGACGGTGACGAGGAATAATGCGGAGTCGAAAGATGATGTTGATGATGATAATAATGCGAAAAGTGGACGGATATTCCCCGGATGGACGGTCACTGAGAAAGACGTGCCGCACAGACTTCTGGGAGGGAAGGAGATGAGTAGTAGGAGATATTACGACGACGATTCGCAACTTTTGTTGCAACGGAGATGTTCGTTGTCGTCTGTGGACGAAGATAATCGGCGGCATAGTGATACGGAGACACAAGTTGTGCGCGGGAAGGCGTTTTTTGAAAGTGAGGCGTCGGCGGCGACGGTGGTGACACGAAAAAGTGGTGCCACGGTGGAGGGTGGTGAAGGAGAAGGTGGTGGTGATGATGTGGATTTTGTTGGGAGGAAGCATAGTAGGAAGAGGAGGAAGAAGAGATGTGATGGTGTTGTTGATGGGGTTGTTGGTGAGGTTGATGGGGTTGTTGGGGAAGAGAAGAGTAGGAGGAGGAAGAGGCGGAAGTGTGAAGAGAGTAGTGAGCATTCCAGCGATAGTGATGAGAGTTTGGAGTGGGTGGAGAGGACGAAGGAAACGATGGAGATGGAGAAGGAGAGGAATAATGGTAGGTTTTTGGTTGTTGATAATTTCTTAATTTCCAATGGAAATTTTGTATGGAATTTCCAATGGAATTTTTAATGGAATTTTTGAATTTCCAAAGAAAATTTCGATGGAGATTTTGTGGACTTGTGAATTTCCAATGGAGATTTCCAATGGAATTTTTGTAGAACGCTTAAGTTTCCCATGGAAATTTTGTGGATTTTTGAATTCTCAATGAAATTTTTGTGGATTTTTGAATTTCCAAAGAAAATTTTGATGGAGATTTTGTGGACTTATGAATTTCCAATGAATATTTTGTATGGGATTTCCAATGGAATTTTTGTGGATTTTTGTAGATCGCTTAAGTTTCCAATGGAAATTTTGTTGATTTTTGTAGATCGCTTAAGTTTCCAATGGAAATTTTGTTGATTTTTGAATTCTCAGTGAAATTTTGTAAATTTTTAATTTCCAAAGCATCTTAGTGGAATATAATGAATTCATAGACTTAATAACAATTTTTCATTTTTTAAATATTTTACGCCATCAATAGGCGTATGTTGGTTTTAAAATGTGAATTTGTGTTTCCCTGATCTTTTACTTACTCTTTTTTGCATTTATTTATTTATTTCACTTTTTTCATGTATTTTAAACAATTTTTGAATTTTTTTTTTGAATTTTTAATTTTAGTCACCGAGAAACACTGGGACGATGGTACGAAAGATGGCGGCGCCCATTGTAGATCTCGCAACGGAAATTCGAACGTCAGTTTGCAAAATGGGAAAGATCGGCACGAAGAAAGGAGACATTCCACTAACAACGGAGTCGTGGATTACTTTAAAAGTATGCAGAATCAAGCATACGGATCTAAAGGTAAATTTTCATACAAAAATATTCAAGATAAAAAAAATTTTAACCTAAAATTAATTTATTCATTATTTTTTCTAGTGAATTCATGGAACGGTGGACAAAGTGCGTTAGATCGTGAAATTACCTCGGTTCCATCTCGGTGGCAGGAAAACGAGGATTACGATGACGAATACGATAAAGGAAGAGTACGAAATTAATTAATTTTACTCCATAAATTCTTAAACATAAAATAGTTCTGAAAAGTTACGACTATTTTTGTAAAAAATGAACGGTAGAAGAGTGTACAAAATTTAAGAATTAGTTTTATTTTTTAAATTTATTATAGATACATACGATTTTTTTACTGGCTAATTGTAAATTCTCACAAATTCACTCAAAAATCGTAATTTTTTACACACAAGTCGTGATTTTCAAACCAAAATCGTAGCATTTTCACTGAAAAATCATAAGTTTTAGCCCGATTTTAGGGTTAAAAATTTAGTTAAAATTAAAAATTGTTGTTTTTAAGTCCACCGGTGTGGAAATCTATAGGACAGACACGCACAAAGACACATTATTCTTTTCTTATGTTGTTTGATAATTTTCTCAAATTTTAATATATTTTTTTTTGATTTTAGGTGAAGAAGACTAAATCGTACAAACGGAATCGTAACGAATTTAACCGTTTTAACGCGTTTCAACGGTGTCAGAACGACAGGAATTACTATGGTTCTAGTTATAACAACAAACAAGTGCGCATTTTTATGGATTTTTTTTAAAAAAAATTTATTTTATACTAGTTGAATCCCTCTATAACAAACCCAAAAAAAACCATTCGAATGTGTTTCACGTATCTAGAAATTTTTTCATGCAGTGCAATTAACTTTAATTAATACAAAGTGTGAAAGCAACCAAAATTTTTTTTTTTAAAAAAAAATTCGAGGTGTCGAGAAATTGGTTATAAATGAGTTCGTTATTAAGAGGTTCGATTTGTATGTAGAAAATAACTTATGTGTTATAGGTGCGCTCGATCTTAAAAGCGAAAGTCATTTTTACTTACGTGGCTAACGTAAAAGCCGAAAAAAGCCATTCGTGAGCTAAAGACTTGATTTTGATGTTCGCTTTAAGATTTTTGGGATTTTGAAAAATTTTGTAAAGATTTTTGGATTTTTTTCAATGATTTCTTGGAGTCTGTCCACGAGATTTTAGCGAATATCAGACTCTCACGTTTATCCCTTGACTTCAAGGGGCCCAATATTCACAAAAAATTCCCTGAAACCTATCAAAATCTACACAAAAATCTTTATCAAATTTTTTAAAAATCTTAAAATCTCGTCGACTTATTCCCTGAATGTCAGAAACACAGAAATGGAAAAACCAAAAAACGAAAAGAAATACCAAAATACCTAGAAAACAATGTCGTCAGAGATCGAAACCACAACAGTAAAAATCAATAGGGCTGGGACTTTAGTAGATTAATCGATTAAACTTTTAACCGATTAAAATTTCGCATAATCGATTAATCGAATACAAAATGGCGCCAAAAAAGTTAGTGCTGATTGGTTAAATCGATGGAAATCTGTAGAAAATCTAGAAAATCGATAGAAATCAACAGAAAAGGGCAAAGATTGACGAAAATTTATGTTGAATTACCCCTGATTTTAATCGATTTTCTTTTAAAAATTTTTTACGATTTTTTAAATTCCGCCCAATTTGCCAAATAATTTTTTACGATTTTTAAATCAACTGTTTCTAGCCAATGAAATCGTCGATTAAAAGTTGATTAATCGATTAAAATATCGGAATTACAGTAATCGACCAAAAATTTTAATCGAGTCGCAGCCTTAAATATCAACCATTTTCCAACCTTTGACTAACATATTTTTCATTTTTCCCTACAGGATCGTCCGCCATTCAACTCATTTTCGAGAAAACCATATTTCCACCATAATCACAACCACAGAAACCACTCCAACTCTAATTTTAAATATCAGAACAACAAGTTTAGAGGAAAAAAACAAAACGGCGGTTTATAATGATAAACGAATTTTTAATTTTATTTTATAAGAAAAAAACCGAAAATTATGCACCAAAAAAAAGAAAAAAGAAAAAACTGTCATGCTGTTAAAAAAAAAAAAAAAATATTTGGTATATCACTGCCATTGATTTTTCACATTTATTTTATTATTATTTCTTTGGTTTTTAGTTGAATTTTAATGTAAGTTTAACATGGTTATAAATGCTAAGTATGTTATAATTTATTCTGAGATAAAATGAATTTGTTTATTTCATCATTTTGTGTTCGTTTGTGTGCAATAGACCAATGGCGGAATCTTATTTTTGTAATTTTTTAAGTTGTTTTTGGTTTGTTGATGGAAAAAGCGTGACTTTTTTTGTAAAACTGCTCAATAATTGTGTCTAAAGTATGGTTGGATTGTGTGAAATTGAATTTTTTGTTTTATTTTAATGTTTTTATTGATTTTTCGGTGTTTTTTTGGTCGTTAAGCTCAAAAATCACATCATCTGGCGAATGATATTTTTTGATTTTTCATTAGCCGAAGATTGTAAATACTTGTATCGATTAAATACATGAATTCAAACTTATTTACAAACATTAAAAAAGATACACACCAATTATTGTAGAGTAAGAGAATATATTATATATATTATATATATAATGATACATTTTTTTTCCCTTTCCTCCACACACCCGACGAAAATTGTTGTGATTGTGAAATATAAGTGATTTGTCCGTTGTCTTTTCTCCTCGTGTGTATTTGTTTTTTGTGTTTATCGAGAAATGGAAAAAAAAAAAACCCTCCCACATTTGTTATCACACAAGATACACAAAATAAAAAGTATTTTTTATCTCAGTAAATCTACATTTTTTATTTTTTTGCGAGTTGGAAGTGAGAAGAAATGCGAGAAACTGAAATGAAAGAAAATCCTAAAACGTCAGACAGGTTTTAAGTGCAGCGTACAGCGAGTCCTGTAAAATTTTGATCAAAAATTCATGTTTTACTCAGTAACAACAAATAACTTACTTTATTTATACAATAATTCCCAAATAAACACAAACTATTCTCTTAAAAACCACTAAAGAAAAAACCAGTTGCTCTAAATGCAGGAGTCGTTCAGTCTATAGAGTTGACCGGTAAAATATTTCGAAATTTTCATAAAAAATTCACGTTTTTCTCAATAAAATCACTTAAAACGAAAAAAAAACACTTTATTTATCCATCAATTCACAAATAAACACAAACCATTCACTCAAAACCACAAAATAGAAAAAAAAAATCCAAAAGTCAGACAGCATTTAACTCGATTTGAAATCTAGTCCAGCGCCCAGTGGCTTCCTGATTGGTCTTTTTAAATCCAACATGGCGTAAGCGCGAAACACAATAACAACTCCTCATTCTAAACCCGTAAAAAAAACCATGCCACGTCCTGTAGACACCGTATCAAATCCCAGGTAAGTACATACAAACCCAAAAACAACGATTCAACAAACTTTAATCACAAATTCAACCCAAATAGCTCGAGAACAAGCTCTAAATCCAACAAATCGCAATCAACGACCCCACAAACACGTCAACGACGACCGGAATATGCGAAGAAATATCCATTACCACACCCACAACTACTTTTACCGCCCCCGACACCCGGGAAGACAGTCAGAGGATCGGCGATTGGTTCCAGATCATCCGGATCTGCCTCCAGGGACCGCGGTTCACCGCAACGGGGCGGCGGACCCGCCACCCGGTCGTCGAGAGGAAGTAACAAAACGCCCTCGTCGGATTCTAATAGTAGTACGTCGTCGTCGTCGTCAGGCCAGGGAACTGGGACTGGTACTGGTACTCGGTCTTCGACGAGAACTGGTACGCGGTCTTCGACGGCAGCTAGTAGTCGTGGGAGTCGGAGACCATCGACAGCCAGGGCAAAACGTTTTCGACCAGGTATTGTTTGTTTGTTGCTTTTTTTGAGTGTTTTTGGTATTGAAAGCCGGAATTTGGATGATGTCGATTTTTTTTTTTTTGTGGTTGGAAAGATGATTTTAATCGATGATGTTGATTTTCGCGGTTTTTTTGATTCGGAAATCAAATTTTACAGTTTTTTTTAATCGAGAAAATAGATTTTTATCTTTTTTCAGTCGACGTGATCAATTTTTTTCTGTTTTTCCGTTTAATATACTCGATTTTATCGTTTTTTAAATTGATAAATCGAGTTTTTCTTGTTGATTTGATCAATTTTCACCTAAATCTGCCCGATTATCGCGGATTTTACAGTTTTGCGTCTGAAAAAATGGTGAAAATTGTGAATATTCAGCGGAAAAAAATGATAAAACAACACTAAAACTCGGTCAGATCGGTTATAAAAACTTTGGAAATCGATCAAACATTTTTTTTAAAAAATCGGTGAAACTCAAATCATACGAAAAAATCGTGTTTCTTAGTTGAAAATTCGATTTTAATCGATATCATCAATTTCTATAAATTTTTTTTAGTCGATATGATCAATTTTCTCATGTTTTTTATTGCTTAAATCGATTTTCAATGATTTTTTTATCGATAAAATCGAGTTTTATTATTTTTAAAAAATCGATTTGATCATTTTTCATGGATTTTTCATAGTTTTTACCATTTTTTTCCCGATTGGGCACTAAAATGGCTGAAAATCATCACAACCACTACATTTAATCAATAAAAATCAAGTTCCCAACATTTCAAGATTTTATTTTACTAATTTTTAATTAATTTTTTATTTTTAGGAGAGAAAGCATTGCGGGAAATACGCCAATACCAATCGTCGACCGGACTACTAATCCAGAAACTGCCATTTTCAAGATTAGTTCGTGAAATTTGTGCCGATTTGTCACCCAGGATGATTTGCAGATGGGAATTACGAGCCATGCAAGCGCTGCAAGAGGCCGCCGAGGCTGTTTTGGTTTATTTACTCGAGGATGCTAATCTTTGTGCCATTCATGCCAAACGTGTGACGCTGATGCCGAGAGACATTCGACTCGTCAAGAAAATTCGAGGGGGAGAGTTATTTAAAAATTGAATCAATTTTATCTCTCCATTTTTGATCGTTTTATTGCTACATTTAACTTTTGTAACCAATAATCAATGTTTGGTTACTTTTGTGTATTATTGTGTAATATTAATAAAATTTTCTCTGTTCTCGTTTGTTTTAAGTAAAAATTCTGGTTTATTTATTATTTATTTATTTATTTATTTATTTTTATGGCATAAATCGATAAATTCGATAAAGAAAAAACATTGAAACTCAATTTATCGATAAAAAAACGATAAACACAACTTTTATCGATTTCAAAATCGATTTTATAGATTAAAAAACGGTAAAAAGCGATTGTATCGAATTTAAAAAAACATTTGGATTCGTTCAGGCTCTATCGAACCCCGTTAAAATTCATTAAAAACTATCGAATTTCTTTGTAAATCGTTAAAAACTGATTAAAAATAATAAATTAGATAATTTTCACATATATTTATTAATTTAATTGATTTGAATTTAGTCTATAGAGTGAACCTTTAAAACTTTCATCCAAAATCCTTTTTTCTCATTAAATCATTAATAAAATTATTAAAAACAAACAAAATTTTTTATTTATACCATTCATTCAAAAATACACACGAATTATTTACTTTAAAAACTTAAAAACCACTAAGAAACCGTAAAACGTCAGACATCTTTTATCTGCGACGATCCCTAACCCAACCCGATTCCGGAACAACTTCCAGCTCAAATTACTCATCGCATTACATCACCATTTCCCATACATCATTGCGAGTCAGTCAAGATGGAGGATAACAGACGTGATTTCGGTCGTGTTAAAAAACGTAATTTAATTTAAATCTTATTTTTATACAATCGGATCGCTAAAAAACCGAGAAAAATAATATCGTTGGATCGTATACGACAATTTCCTACACTTTGCGCCATAGTTTCACGGTTTTAACACCAGGATTTTGCAAGTATCAATGAAACAAGCCGTAAAAACTTTACATTTTCAACTAAAAACATCAAAAAAATGAAGAAATTACTAAAATTCCCAACAATTACCTACGGATTATTATTTTTTCTATTCACTGGGGTGTGTACACACCCAATACCAAAAGGTAAGTTGATAAAAAAAATTTAAAAACCAAAAAAAATAAATTCACCCAATTTTTTCCAGTTGAAAATTGATAAAAAATAAGATTACATTGTGCATTTACTCCCTTATCTCAGGTTTTAAGGTGAAATAGTGTGGATAGATAAGAAAAATGTATTTGAACAACATTTTTTTTACTGATTAATGTGTGAAATGGAGGTTAAAACACTGGAAATTATTGTGCAATTTTTTTTTTGTTTTCATAGTTGTGTAATTACTTCCTCAATGGGAGAAAAAATATTAAAAAAATAATAAAAAATGTTTGATATTTTTTTTCAGATGCTATATTAGCAGCTGATTCAGGAAACCCCATTCCATTGAACATTGAATCCATAATAATAATCTCAGCAGTTTTTATATGCACTATCACACTTTTAATTGGTTGTCTTTGCTGTGAGAGGAATGTTTTCAAGGTATGGTGGAGAATCTGGAGATGTTTGATGTGGTTTGTGTGAGTTTTTGTTGATGGATTAAGTTGAAGTAGGCCACAAATGTGTGTGGATGGGAAACAGGTTTGCTCTGAGAGTTATTAGAGATGAATATGTGCATTCATAAATGTGAACAAACAAAAATAGATATGGTTTTGTTGGTTCGTGTAACTGAAAATGGGTGAACGGAGGAGGAAATGCCTGGTGGTGGCCTTCCGTCAATTCCTTTAAGTTTTGAATTTGCAACGATGACGGGTAGGGTGTTGCTTATTCTGGTTTTTGAAAAATTGGTCTAGTTATTGCCGTTTTCGAAAAGTAGAAAAGTAATATTATCGAAAACCAGAAAACTAATATTTTTGAAAAGTAGAATAACTGTAATGAGTTTTTGAAAACATTGGAAAATCAAGAACTATGAATTGTGGGTGATTTTGAAAAAAAATAATTCTTGGTAATGTCCTTCCGTCAATTCCTTTAAGTTTCAAATTTGTAATGATGAAAACAGGGATGTTCCTTATTCCACTTCTTGAACATTTTTTTAGTTATTGCAGTTTTTGAAAACTAGGGCTTGAAAACATGCTATAGTTAGTCTAGTTTTTGGTCAAAATCTTACTCTAGTTTTAGTTTTTGATCAAAATCTTACTCTAGTTCTAGTTTTTGGTCAAAATCTTACTCTAGTTCTGGATCTAGTATTTGGTCAAAATCTTACTCTAGTTCTAGTTCTAGTTTTTGGTCAAAATCTTACTCTTCTAGTTCTAGTTTTTGGTCAAAACTTACTCTAGTTATTCTGGTTTTGAAAACTTAAGTTATTTAAAAACTAATTCTAGTTCTAGTTTTTGGAAAGTAGAAAACTATTTTTGAAAACCACAAAATTAATATTTTTGAAAACTGTAAAACTAATATTTTCAAAAACTGAGAAATTAACATCCATGAATTATTATTGATGTTGAAAACTTTAATATTTCAAAACCATTCTTGGTGTTGTTCTTCCGTCAATTCCTTTAAGTTTCAAATTTACAATCACAACGTCTGGTTCTCACCCGTTCCAGTTTTTTCGGAAACTAGGAAAAGCGAGGTCTGGAAACCATGTAATGATTTTGTAAACCGTTATGTGGCAATTGAGTAAATTGATGCTTTTACTCAATTGTCACATGATTTGATGATTTAACCTCAATCTGTTCTAATTTGATAATTGTTTTCGCATGCAGCGAAAGGATGCAATCGGAGTAAGTACATCCATTCACAATAACATCACTTGATTTTATCTAGTCTCTGCTCCAGTTTTCATCATTTACTCCAATTTATCAAACAATAATTTACAAAAAAAATCAAAAATTAATCTAATCTTCAATTCAAACAAACTTTACCAACAGAAATGTAAATATAGATTCATGCGAAAGATAACATCAACTGATGAGATAAAATTACAATTTCACAACAAAGTTTTATGATAAACAAAACTAGATAGAGAAAATTACAATATGTTGTAGACTTGACAAAATACACAACTTTTAAACCCCTGTGGTCACTGTCCACTTTTGTCATCGCAGTGTTTATCTGCATTACAGATGAATTGTTGGATAAACACGGATTTAGATCAACAGCATCTCCAAAGGCTATGCATAATTAGGGGAAAGACAAACAAAAATAAACATACATTAAAACACAATTGTATCAAGCCAGTATAAAATCTAGTCAATTGAAAGCGTTTCATCGGATGTGTCAGAATAGAACTAAAGGAGAAAAGTCAACGTGTAAGGCCCGGCGCAAATGGGCGCTTAAGCTCAAGCATAAGTACGAACCAAAACCGTTAGATCGGTGCTGGGGACCTCCATTTTTTTTTTGAAAGTGCGCATATGTTCACGCTTAAAAATCAAAAAAATTGGATCCGGAAATTATGCCTCAAAACCAAGCGTAAAGCGTAAGCGCAAGCACAAGCGCCCATTTTTACCAGGCCTAAAGGAATTGCATCATCAAAATTCTTGGTGGCCATGCATTTGAATTGAAGAAATTAGCACAAAGCGGTTGACATGTCATGTCGCATTTGCGCCCGAACTTCCCAGAATTTCCTCAAGAGCAGTGGTTTACTGACAAAGACCGGGATGCAAAAATAAATTACATGTATATAATAGCAGTATCTTTCTTTGTCAGTTTTGTTCTAACGTGGAAGACAAAATAGATGATTTGTGCATTACGAAAATATTAACTTAATAATAACAAACCAGGTAGATTGATATCTACTGATTAAGAAATGTTTGATAATCTTGCCCGGTGGAACAACATTATGAAAAACGACGCTATCTAGGGGAAGCAAAGAGCATAACCAATGGGTGACACTCCCTCTTAATGAGACTGATACAGGGATTTCTAGGAATTGTGTTTTCAACAGCTGTCAAATAGTCTTCCAGAAGAAATTACAAATTCAGTGGAATTCGCTTACAATAGGGGTCATCAGTTATGCGAATCTGTGAAAGTGTGAATGTGAATGTGTGAATTACATCACAAGTAACACTCTTACAACTCAGCGTAGCAACTTTAATGACGTCATTCACACTTTCACATTGATTCACACATATCAGATTAGCCCTAATGTCATTTTTGAGACTGGGGGAAAATGACATTATAACCGCGGGTAATTTTAGTATTATTTTAGGAGGGCTTCGGGTAAATAAAAAGTGATATTATAACCGAGGGTGTTATAAGTGGGTTCCACTGCACATCACTTCCTTGGTGCAATCGTGCGATAGTACAATTACATAACTTAGTTTTTGTTGTGGTTCCCAGCTACCAGTCTGCAACAGTGCCAAGAATGTGCTATTGTGCTTAAAACAGTGTTTGGCAGTCTGCAAAACAATTTCCTAACGATTTGCCCCTCAGTAAATGTAACTTTCAGGTTGTTTCATCAACTTAACCATTT
Source organism: Geophilus flavus (assembly GCA_034695885.1). Lineage (NCBI taxonomy): Eukaryota > Metazoa > Arthropoda > Chilopoda > Geophilomorpha > Geophilidae > Geophilus > Geophilus flavus. The sequence goes on from JAQFZO010000361.1 coordinate 14,124, forward strand.
ATAAAATTAAAACTGGCACATACATGGGGCAGCATTTGCTTAAAATTGGAGTTAATGCTTATGACAACGGACTCCATTTATTCGACCCCCAAAAAAACTTAAATTTTACCCCATTTTTATACCCCCAATAGGAGAACGAAAAATTACTCGGAAATTGTTTGAAATTATTTGAAAATAGTTTGGACATAACAAAAAATCACTCGCAAATAATCAGAAATCATTTAAAAATTGTTTGGAAGGCTGGAAATCAATTGGTAATCAACTAAAAATCGTTCAGAAGTGGCTGAAAACCACTTGGAAATTGTCAAAAAGTGTTTGAAGAATGGTGTAGAAACAAGTTAAAAATTGGCGGTATAAAAATGGGGTAAAATATAGGTTTTTTGGGGGTAGAAAAAAGTTATTTCAAGGAAAGAATCAGGTATGGGAAAATTCAGGGTTTTCGTTATAACGAGGTTCGGCCTGTATTTATTAATTTTTAAATTAATTTCTAAAAATTTTCTCTTTAGATATTCCCAAATTGCCCCCTCTGGAGTCAGAGGAGGATTTTTACAAAGAGGAACGAACGGAAGAGAAAAAACCGACAAAAATTCGACGTCCGTCCGGACCAAAAACGCCCGATCCATATTCGATGGACGATAGTAGTTTAATGTTACCGGTGTTTGTAGCAATTGGTGCTTTTATTCCAGTTTTATTTTGTTTATGCAAATTGTAAATGTATGCATTTATCTGAATTTTTCTTAATTTTATTATTTTTATAAACAATTTTAAAAATTGTTTCACTTTTTCACTTAAAAAAATTTTTTTTAATAATTCAAATTTTGATTTTGATGTCTCAGTATTAATTTTGGTTGAGTGTTTTTATTTTTATTTGTATTTATAAAATCAAAGCAAAGTTTCTCAGGTTTAAGGCAACCGGTTACAAATTGTCACGATTTTTCTTAATTTTTTAAAAAAATCATTTAAATTTTGTTTATTGTTTTTAAAACTAATTTTCATTTATAAATTTGCTTAGGATGTTTGAATATTGTTTTACTTGTTCAGGTTTTTAAGAAAATATGAATATTTGTGCAAATTTGACTTGTGGGTTGTGAAGACAGAAATGAGAAAAATTTATTTAAAAAATGAATTTTTGTTTTTTTGGTTAAATAGTTATATGAAAATTGATTTTATTTAATTTTATTGTTTGCATTATAGTTAATACGGATAGATAAGTTTGATTTTGTAAGGTAAAACCTGAAAATCATAATAAGTTAGACTATAGATTCATACTAGGATTTGCATTTCGACGGAATCATTCTTTGCTTTGAAATGAAAAAATAAATTTAAATATAAAAATAATTTTTTTGATATGCATTGAATTTGTGAATTTTTTCTACAAAACAACTCATTTCCTCCACAATATACAATGATTTCCACTTGTGACACTCCCTCTCTTGGCAAAACCTCACAACTCGATACATACATTGAAAAAATAAATTAAAAACTGATGAAATTAAATTCATTTTCATACAAAACATCCACTTTGGTGAGACTCCCTATAAACATCACAACTCAACATTATCAAAAAATAAATTAAAAAATGAGATTCTTGATGATATTTATTGAATTTTTTAAGTTTTTCCAATTTTTTTCATAAAAAAAAATCATTTCTACAACAAAACACACATTTCCACTTCATGTGATTCTCTCTCTAGTGGCAAAACCTCACAACAACACTCTTTAATAAAAAATGAATTGTAACGACATTCAATAAATTTCTAAATTTTTTCTATAAAATAATTCATGTCTATGCAAACAACACACATTTCCACGAGGGGGACGACAACAGGAGAAATCACGTACGTCCTGTGATTTTGTGATTTCAAAATCACAGAAATCACAGAAATCATGGAAATCACAAGAAATCATGGAAATCACAGAAATCATGGATATCACAAGAAATCACAGAAATCACAGAAATCATGGAAATCACAAGAAATCATGGAAATCACAGAAATCATGGAAATCACAGAAATCATGGATATCACAAGAAATCGTGGAAATCACAAGAAATCATGGAAATCACAGAAATCATGAAAATCACAAGAAATCACATAAAATCACAAAAAATTATGGAAATTTATAAAACATTGGGTATAAAATCTACAAGACTTCACAGAAATCATGGAAATCATAAAAAATCATAGAAATCACAAGAAATGATGGAAATCACAAGAAATGATGGAAATCACAAGAAATCATGGAAATCACAAGAAATCATCTCATGATTTCCATGATTTCAAATCTCGTACGCGATTTTATTGAATGTCGTCTCCCTCACATTCCCCCTCTTGAGGTAGAACCTCATAACTCAACATTACTCAATGAAAAAAAGTGAGAATTTAGATGACTATTTAATTTAATATCCATTTAATTCATAACTGAACATTACGGTACTCAATGAAAAGTGGGAATTTAGATAACAATTTCATTAAATTTCCTACAAATAAAACATTTTGTTTTTTACAACAAAACATAAATTTCTACTTTACTGCCACTTCCCTTGTGGCAAAATCAGAATTATTGGTTTTGATAATTTTTTCTATACAAAAAAATTAATTTTTATACAATGCATCACATTTCCACTTAATTCAGTGAAAAAATAAATTTAAAAAATGAGAATTTTTAATTTGTGATGACTTTATATTGAATTTTCAAGTTTCCTACAAAAAAAAAAATATTTCCACAAAACAACACATTCCAAGCACATTTCCATTTCATTGATAGTCCCTCTAGTGACAAAACCTTACAATTCGCCATATTATTCAACGATAAATGGCATGGCAGTATCATCAATTTAAATTGTACTACAGGAAAGCCATTTTTCATATAAAGTGATTCCTAACAATTTGGAGCGGGTAGTATAATACAACTTTCGGTTGATATTGGGTCCCTATATTTACTGGGCACCAACTAGGTCTTATTACCTCCGTGTCCTAAAAATTTCAGGTCCCTAGCTCAACCGGAAGTGGCCTTTTAGACCCCTTGGAATAGCAGTCTCTTCAATTCAGATTGTGCGGCAGGCAAGCTATTTTCAATAAATAAAGTGATGCAAAGAAATTTGGAGCGGGAAAGAATGAAACTTCCGGTTGGTATTTGGTCCCAAACATTTCAGGGCACCGACTAGACCTCCTTACCTCCGTGTCCTGCAAATTTCAGATTCCTAACTCAACCGGAAGTGCCCTTTAAGCCCGCTCGGAATGACATAAAAAAAAGAGAAAAAGGAGAAACTTTGTTTTTAGTCTCTTTAATGGACACTGCAGGTCACTTTACAAGAAGAATATCTTGTATAGAAATTGAAATATAATTGAAAAACATCATCTTTCTTCATATACACAAAAAAAGAAGAAAAAGAAAATGATTAATTTTTTTATTCTACGAGAGAGACAAAATTGACTTCTTTTGTTCATTTTTGTTCGGATTAATGTATTCTATTGACTTTTTATTTCAGCGCAACTCTCACAACAAAGATACAGTATAGATTTTTTTCTTTTAAACCCGCGGTTTCATTTTATATAATATGGTACCCTACCGACTTGTATATACGTACAGAAAAATTTGTTCAAAACAAAACACGCGACTCAACAGGTATTTGGTAGAAGGGGAGAAACTGTGGGGGAAGCAATTCTATAGTACTTTTTTCAATTTCAAATTCATTTTCAGTTTTTCTACTATGTAACGGAATTCTGCCTTATTTGACACTCGTTAATTCTTCCAATCACGAAAGCCATTTGTTTCATATACTGTAACTTTTCCCTTCAAATCAAAATCTCAACAGATTAAAAATCTCATTCGTAATTCCTTAAAAATATACTCCGATGCTGCTCTGCATCGCATCATTCCGCCAAATATTAATTTTTGGCTTCCCTGCATGAAAATATTCACCCAAATATACTCACACACATACACACACAGAAGAAAGAGAGTTGTTTTACACCCTCTTGTCCTGTGGCACACACCTTTAAAGATGTAAAGCATATTTTCCAGAGGGTTCACCTTTAAAGGTGTTATTATTATTATATTTCTTTTTATATGTGTAATTATGATTTAAGTGTGTAATAACATTTGAAAAGGGGTGTTGTGTAGTGTATTATTTTACACGTACAAAGTTGTATACCACAGGAAAATTTAAAATGTGTAATTTTTCTATGCGTGTACATAAGACTCCTTTCCGTGCACGGAATGAGGCTATGAGTACAGGCTTACCCATCACCGAGCATATTATGTGGAAGAAGTGATCGAATCTAAAAGACCGGATGGGATTTTACTCACATTCGGTATACAAACGGCGCTCAATTGTGGATTAAAATTACTCGAAAATGGAATTCTGAGCAAATACAACGTACGTGTGCTCGGGACCCTGATTTATTCCATCCGAAACTCAGAAGATTGCTAACTGTTTTCGACCATAATGGCTGAAATTTGAGAAAAAGTTGCTTCGAATGCATCGACGACAAATCAGGAAGAGATTAATTGGATTTTTAAGAATTATTTTATGAGAAAAATTTTTTTACACACTAATTTTAATATTTATAGGCTTAGCAATTGCCGAGGAACTTGGATGTCCGGTCTCGGCTGATTTCGCATTAGGAGGACTCATTCCAGATGGTTTTTACCATATTTGCACATTTTATTACATTAATAGGGTTTCTCATAAGTTATTAAAAATAATAATTTCAGTTAGAAGAGATATTGTTGACTTTAACTTCTATCATTTTTGCAGAATGCATCATTTGAACTGGGCGCTGCCATTACGACCTTTGGTTGGCTTCACGGTCAAACTCGTAACTTTACCAAATCGATCCAAATCATCCGTTTACCCATTCATAAATCGTTTATCCTGTTGCCTGGATAGAGAATGTCGTTAATCTAATGAATCAATCCACACGTACAAAAATAAAACATCTTCCTTTACTGCAGCACACACTCAATGCACATACTGTACAGTATAAAATCAAAACTTAAGACTGACTTGCACAATCGATAATAAATCATTACGTCACTTCTCAGGGTGACGCAAATACACAAAAAACAATCAACCAATATAGCCCAAAACAAACTAATCGACAATAAACCACTCAAACAAATTATACAAAATAACAAACCAAAACCCAACAAAAAACAACAGATATATCGAATATACTGTATGTAGTTACGGACGACCGCAAAATTTTCAAGAGTAACCAATATTAATCAATACTCAAAAGTTACAATTCTTAGACCGAAGCTTGGACCTATAAGTTAGGACCGTAACTTCCTTGTAGGTACGGCCGTCTCCATCTTGGCAGTCTGAACGACTCGTGTCGTCTTCGTAACTACGGTTCTTTTCTTCAAAGGTTAAACTAGAGACTGTTTTCACTCGAGCGATTGTCATAATGGGTCCCATTACTTCGTTGACAACGCTGGTCAATGGGCCGACTTCGGTGATACTCGTATGCATTCTTGTAGACAGTGGGATTACTGATGTCACTTCGTGGACATCCACTCTCTCCGAAGGACCGAAAGCTGGTACTGTATTGAAGAATCGACTTCTTCAGTGGAATCGGGTCTCGTCGACGGTCCGTCGAGAGAAAAATCTGGTCTAGTGGAAAGGTCCGGCGTCGACATCCTGTCCAGATTTATTCGCTTCCACAACTCGCATTGTCTTCTTACTGAGCTTATTGCAGGTTTTCTTCGAAACGATAATTTTTCTCCCATCCTTTGCTGCTAGAAGTTTCTCGAGTTTCGCTGCAATGGCCGCTCTACAAACAAAAATCATTTCCCAACACATTCCAATGAGGGGGCCGACAATCGACAAAATCGTGTACGAGATTTACTAAACGTAAATCTAATAAATGTATGAATTTACCTTGATTTACTTGCATTTTCTTGGATTTACGTGGATTTACTTGGATTTCCGTTGCTTGGATTTACCAGTATTTGCTTGGATTTGTAAATCATAAATTTTTGAGTGCACGAGATTTACTCGAATGTCCGCCCCCTCGCATTCCAAGCACTTTCTTCATTCATACTCCCTCTAGTGACAAAACCTCACAATTCGCCATATTATTGAACGAGAAATCAATAACTTAAGCCTATGACAGGAAAATTAACCATGATTTACGCCGAAAAAAGCGCAACTTCAGAGCTAAACCAAAAGATTTCAACTAAATCAGCACCACCCGAACCAAACGTAATCTACCCAAAAGGCGTCATCTACTTAATGACATCACTCATCCTCTCCTGGACCGCCTTCACCCAGATCTACACCAAAGAACAAAAATACGCAGAAACGAGTCTTTTTACACCACCAAATGGCGATAACCCTCAACACCATCATAACTACAATTTTCATCGTAATAACCGACAGATGTCTCAAACTTCCACGAATCCCGGGCTTCATCTACCCATTTTACCAATTCTAGATCATCTTATTGGTCTTCTCAGCAGGAAATTATGAGACAACAACAACAAGAATAGATTTGGACATCACAGGAATCTTCTTCATACTCCATTTCCCATTCATTCTCTCTGCATGTCTCACATCCATGGCTCAATTCTTCACCTGTTCGGCGTCAAAACAGCGGGAAAACTGTTTTTCAATATTATACCACTGCGGTTACCACATTGCAACATTCACTCTAATAATCTTCAAACAAGCTTTATTCATGATCTCTCCATTTTGTTTTCAACTTCAATTCATCTGTTTCGCATGTCTCTTGTTCATCGGTTGGGGTTTGTTTGTTCGTAATTGGTACATACTACTAGTTACATCTTCCAACAGTAAAAACCCAAGATTTTCTACGAGGCGCGATACACTGCGTGTATTGGGCCATCAAAGGGAAACTGACCAAACATTCTTTGCTCAAACCACACCATTACTATCATAATGACCGAGAACAACCGACTCATGTTCAAGCTTCTGCAACTTCTCTATACAATGCCCCTGTTCTGGGTTGGGATCCAGTTGAAGAACTCCAGTTGGATCAGGGTAATCCCGTTCACCGACCGGTTAATCGGTTGGAATCTCGTCGACCAAGACCACATGTTGTCTTTGACGAGCCTGGTGTTGATTTTTGAAACTTTTCTCAAGTTGTATGTACTGTGGGATTGTTTTGAATTGTAATGAGTTTTCTTCTTGCGTGCTTAGGTATGGATGTGGGAGAGGTAAGGACGTAGTTAGTGGCTGTTTGGAAGGGGTTTTAGGGGCACTTCCGGTTGTTAGCGGTTAGAAATTGTGTGGGTTGTTATTGTATGTGTGTGTAGGTCGGTGATCGTGATGTATCGAGATCCTGGTTATACAGGACGTGCCAATTTTTTTCCCTTTTGAATTGAATGCTACGTTGAAATGCCATTTGAAATTTTCACCTTTTGTTTGTCATGTTTACGCCATTCCTACCTAAATTTATCGTCTTTACTCCATTTCCTTTCTATTTTTAAAGTGTTTAAGCTATTGGAGATGCTAATGCAACCTATTAGATGAGGGAAACGTACGGTGAAAAAATTAAATAAAATAGTTTAAATTCGGTAAGAATTGACAAATTCGATAGGCAGTGATGAAAATCAGATGGAAAATGGCGCAAACACATTAAATTATCTGAAAAATTATATAAACATGTGCAAAAAAATGAAAGTAAACCGCAATTTGTAATGGCAAACTTCCTTTAAAACCATCAAAAATTGCATGACAGTGATAGGAAGCTTCACCTTCCTACACCTTTACTCTTTGCCCTCTAATCCTGAATAAAAATATTTTTTTTAATATTCTGTACAGACCATGGTATTCACCAACTACCAACTCATCCAACCAAGTATATACACCGCCTGTTGGCAACTCACAACTCCACCGTACTTGCTTGCAAAGCGAAAACAACAATATCCAGATTGACTGCAGTGGAATCTATAACGTCCTTATAGCGCAACATCCAGTCAAACACACCTTTCATCTGAGCATCCACAACAACATCAACAACATCAACATCAACACGAACTACCTGATCGCCGAATTCGTCCTAGCAGCAGTTGCCGAACAATTTTTCGTCAGTTCTTTGGTTGAATTCTTCTACTCCCAATCGCCATCTGCCTTCAGAAACGTCACGTTGGTCATCTACTGCTCTCTGATTTCCTTCAGCTGCGGATGGCGCACACACTAGCGCACATTTTCGAAACTAACATAAAACCAAAACTCGGTTTTTTTGCATATGTATCGTATCCGGCTATGATTTTATTTTTTTATTTTATTGGGCCATTAGTTGTCTGGTAACTCATTATTGCATTCATGCGACTGCGCCACCCATCTTAGCCATAAGCCGCCTGAATTTATACGACTAGAAAACATTTTGTACAATTATTTTTCCATAAAATTGTAAATTCCCGCTCATTTCTTTGATGCAAACAAAACACTTTTCCACTTCAATAACACTCCCTCTAGTGGTAGAACCTTTTAACTCAATATTACTCATTTAATTTCCTACAAATAACACATTTTCACAACAAAACATGATACATTTCCACAGAGGGGGCCGACAATCGACAAAATGGTGTACGAGATTTACTAAACGAAAATCCAAATGTATGTATTTACTTGGATTTACCTTCATTTACGTGGATTTGCTTAGATTTACTTGGATTTGTAAATCATAAATTTTTGGATGTACGGGATTTACTCGAATGTCCACCCCCTCGCTCGTAAACCCGGAGAACTTGCTTCATTTTAATAAAATAAAAAAATTTCCCGTCAAATGTATCGTCATAAAACATAATAAATAATAAAATAAATGTAAACAAAATCAGAATCAGAATTTTAACGCTTTTTAGTTAAAATAAAATCGGTCAAGGATTCTAATTTGGAAATTTAAAAAAAAAAAAAAAATTGCCAAGAAATATTTTCCTTGTTAAATTTTATCTTCTTTAAAACAGAATTCCCGCTTTAAATTAAATGAATTCCCGCTCCAACAGAAGACACAAAATCTCTCAATTTCATCAACAATTTCGATAAAACTGTAAAAAATAAGAAAAAAATTTGAATTTTACAATTTAAGTTTAATCCTAACTAAAATATGAAAAAAAATTACCGAATTAAGACAAATTAAGACAAAGAATCTATTTTTCAGTGTGAGTTTTCAAATGCCGTTTCAAATGCCACTGGTCAACACTTGCAAAAAGACAAAAATGACATTTGTGTGGTTTTTCTCCCGTATGGATTCTCATGTGTCTTTCTAAGCTTGACTGTTGAGTGAATGCACTTGAGCAATCATCACATTTGAATGGTTTTTCGTCTGTATGAGTTATCAAATGCCGCTTCAAATTTGACAGTTGAACACTCGCATAAGAACACAAATGACATTTGTGTGATTTTTCTCCCGTGTGGATTTTCACATGGTGACTCAAACAGTCATTCCTCGAAAATTTTTTAGAACAAAAACGACATTCGAATGGCTTCTCTCCTGTATGTGTCGTCAAATGGTGTTTTAAAGATAGTCTTGATTTGCACTTGTACGAGCACCAATGGCAGTCGAATGGATTTTCTCCCGTGTGTTGCAGTAAGTGGCTTTTCAAGCTGGATGGCCATTTTCCCACGTAATCGCACAAAGCGCATTCGTACACCTTTTCCTCGGTTTTTGACGACGATGACGCCATTTTGAAGCAAAAATCCGGACTGTTGGCAACCAAATTCTGTAAGACGGTTTAAATTAATCATTTTATCTCTCATGCCGCGAAAATAAATAGTAAAATATATTTTATACTTATTGTACGGTATCCTTGGATTTTCTTACCTCTGTGGAGATTGGGATGGAAAGTTTTTTCTGTGAAAAAACAGGAATATATAATGAAATTCTAAGAAATACATCGTATTATTTATTATTTACCTTAACCACTCGTCCAAACCTCGATTGCTTAAACGACAAAACCGCGCCACAGATTTAATCATGAGATTATAACGTCTTTTAACACAAGATGTCGCCCTGTGAGAAACCCAAATATTTGAGGGCGCCCACAATCGACAAAATGGTGTGTGATTTACTAAACTTAAATCGAATAAATGTATGGATTTACTTGGATTTACATGGATTTACCTTGATTTACTTGGATTTACGTGGATTTATTTGGATTTATTTGGATTTACGTGGATTTACGTGGATTTATTTGGATTTATTTGGATTTACGTGGATTTACGTGGATTTATTTGGATTTTTCTTCATTTACTTGGATTTATTTGGATTTACGTGAATTTACTAGGATTTACGTTGCTTGGATTTGCTATGATTCGCTTAGATTTACTACCATCTGCTTGGATTTACTGGTTCAGCATAAATTTTTGGGTGTACGAGATTTACTCGAGTGTCCGCCCCCTCGCCATTACTCTCGTGCTCGTACATCAGGCGACGAGCCCCGACCTTGAGTCGAGCAGACCAAAAAATGTTCGTAATTGACCAAGAAAAATAAAACAACCGAAAATAAAATACGTAAAAACATTTTATTACAAACAAATCTATAAAACAAATCTATTTTTGGCGAACCAAAAATCGTCCGCACTCTGATCTCCGTATCCAACGAGTGCCTTCTTGTGTGATGATTTCCCCGATTATTTCGTCAACTGGGCACATTGACAACCAAAAAAACAAAACAAAAAAACAATATTTAAAAAAATAATACAGATACGAAGCAAAACAGTACCAAAAAGTGGTGAAAAAAGGTAGAAAAATGTCTGTACTCGAAAACCGTTGGCCTAGGAGCGATTCCGCGACCACGGGTTCGTGTTTCTCATCCCAGAATGTATTTTAGGACAAAATTTGAGCCCTCAGATCATGAAACATATCACACATGGGGGTCTGCGACCGATAGTTTTCGAGTTATGGCCCTGTCTAAGCACATCTGATCCTATCTAAATCTGTCTAAACATGTCTAAAGCTCTCTAAAGCAGCCTAAACGTGTTTAGACGTTTTTAGAGGGCTTTAGACGTGCTTAGACAGTTTTAGAGGGGTTTAGACATGCTTAATTAGATTTAGAAGAGTTTAAATTAAGCCTCTAGACGTGCTTAGATGCGTTTAAAGAGCGTTAAACTTCCTTAGACAGGTTTAGAGGACTTTAGAGGTGCTTAGACAGGTTTTGATGGCTTTAGAAAACTTTAGATGTGTTTATAAATCACTGCTGTATGGTATTGTATGACTCGGGATACATCCACGCGATTCTCCATATTTGCAATCATAGAAGTCTATTTGAGACAAACATTTTCTCGTTGGTGTGCTTATTTTGTCAAACTTTAACGAGAACTTTTACCTGATGCCCCTTATTTATTTGAGTCAGCCTTACCTTCAGTATAAAGACAGTATGACACCATTATGACAGTTGTCTCTTTGTAGAATCCTAATTGATGACTTGAGTCCGACAAATGATCCCTTGTAGACGTACGTAATGAAGATCTATAGTCACGAGAAATGAGGACTGCAATTTAAACAATTGTTTGATAACAGATTAGTACCTTGTATTGATGTTCACATAATGAATCTTACGGTGCAAAGTAGCTTTTGAAGAACATTGTAAACATCCCAGTGAACTTACCAATTAGGTAATGTGTACACTTTCCAAAAGGAGTATAAATGAAACTCTTGGTTGCTGAATTTTGATCTTCTGGGGCCAATTCCTGATAAAAATAGTTATGTGTATAAAAGTTTACAAAAATTACATACCAATTGCAATGGCTCTGACGGAGGACCCTCCACATATTACATCTTTACCTACAGATCATTCCATGTAATGTTCTCACTCTTGCAGTCAATAAATTTAATCGGACAAGCATCAGCAAACAGTTTCTTCTCTTTTGCAAACATCTGTTCCAGTTCTACGTATTCCTGACATATATGCCGCAAATGGTGATATTCGGAAACAGGATGTGAGCTACTTGCGTTATTTCAATGCTGACTCTCAAGGGATAAGACAAGTAAGTGGTGGATCAAAAGTAAATCATGAGAAAACACAAAATTAAGCAGCTGACATTCATAGCAGATGTGAAGATTCTTCGAAAAGGGTTGTGATAGATGGACTGTGATGAGTCAATACGTCTTTTAGCAAAAGGTTGTTGTAGAATTTGAAGTAATTTGCAATGGCACTTTCAATCGGTTAAATTGGAACATAACGTAGAAGAAATTCAACAGGGAGAGAAGACAGAGTCTCAAGTGCAGATAAATATTGCCACCGATGTCGGTGAGTTAGTCGGCTATTATGGTTCGCACATTGACATTCATGCTGTACGTAACTCAATTCCAGAAACTCTGCATTTTGATTTTATCGGACGGGAGAAAATCGACATGTTCGCAGGTCGTGAACATTGACATCTGCTTTCATGTCAAGAGCCGAGAGTTTATAAACTATGGTTTTGTAGAGTTGTTTGGTTGAATTCGACCCCTTGCAATAATCATTGACGTTTTCAGTCATGAATGGCATTCTGTGTATAATGATCAATTTTTAAGATCAATCATGGTGAATGTTTGTATATCATACTTGCAAGCTACTCGGGGGGTTAAGATGGCGGTTTGAAGACATTGTTTATAGCATTTGTCAAAATCTTCTGCACTAATGCAAGGATTTGAAGATATGTTGAGAAAAATAAACATACTGCATGTGAGAATTCTGGAGAAG
>JAQFZO010000362.1:0-26775 GCA_034695885.1 Geophilus flavus
TGCGATTGGAAAACATGCATCGGGTTTGGTGCATGTTTTGGAAGCTTTGCATATGCGAATAGAATCTTCAAGACAAAATCAGCAACCACTAGCTATGATTGAAGTATAGATATCGGTTTTTTTTTTTTTTTTTTACATCAATTCAGATTCTTTTGACATTCAAACTCATTTCAGACCGACTCAAGAATTCCTAACTACATTTTGGACAGGAAACGACGTTCGACAAAGATATAACCAACATCATTTAATCCGATTTAATTTTTTTTCCTGAAAAATATAAAATTAAAAAAATGTAAAAAAAAATGCTTTATTCAAAAATTTAAAGGCCATTTTAACTCTAATGTCTTTATTTTGTGCAAAAATAATATTTTGATGCTATAAAGTATTAAATTCTACAATCATAAAAGTTATATTCTTTCTTCTTATTAACCTTCAAAATATTTATTTACACATTAAACGTTATTTTCATGTAATGTAAACATTCAACGTACACTGTTGTACATGTAAAAAAGTAGTTAGTAATCTGCAATAAATAAAATAGTAAAATTTCAAAATAGACTGAGTGATTCACACAACAAACCCATGACGATCCAGTAACAAATTTTCTCTATAATTAGTCAGCATTAACGAGCGTCGCTTCCTTTGACTCGACGAAGGGACTCGTAGGCACGTGAGGCAGTCCAGCAACTAAAGTAAGAGATAAATAATGAATTAATTACTTACGTAAACCGGAATTGAAACTAATTGAACAAAACACTAACAGAAAACACGTTAACTGTAAATTAATTAAAGCAAAATAAAAAACGAGACAGGAGGATTTATGTAGAAAAAATATCTAGAAGAACTTGGGAACCGAACATGTGAATTCGAGCGTGGCATTTATCAATGGAGAGGTAATGGACAAAGCTTTTAACGCGACATAATCTAAGCAGCAGGAAAGACTCTAGCTGTGATCTAAATGCGAAAGGCCCCCAGCAGGAATCAAAATCGTTTTGTTGTACAACTGTCACACGCTCACACGTCGCCACGAGTGATGTCACCTAACCTAAGGGCTTAAAATTCAATCTGCGACAAGTCGAACGATGTATCGTCTTTTTAAAATAATTGTATGTAATAGAAGATTTCTTTTTTTATTTTATTTTTCAATTTGCGACCTCCAGGAATGTCACAACTCTAAGCTAATAATGTGGTGTAAAGGCAAACAGCGTGCATAGTTGAAATCTTCATTCACCACAAATCCAATTACATGGCTCGAATGAAGTTTCATAATGAGAAAGAATCATTCAATTAAGGACGATGGGTAACGACAGAAATAAATAAATAATCTTGAATTAATAAAATATGCTTTTGTTTCGCTTTAGTTTCTTTTTTAATGTAATTTTAAAATGGGTTAGAATAAAGGTGTGAAATCAATCCATCACTTTTGACAGTGAGAACTGAGAAATTCAAAAAGTTGCTTAATTCTTAAATTTCTAAGTTTTACTTATGAAAAATTCCACGATATGATTTAGTTATTTCCCTTAAGAATAAAGCTTGACAAGGATAATTTCAAGTTTGAGTAATCGTGTCGTTCTAAATTACATTAAATAACGTTGTACAGCTTTTGTTGACAACGTGAAATTGGAGTATTTCGAAACGAATGCGAAAAGTTGTGAATAAGAAACCTTAAAAATAAAACAGCAGTCTCGACCTATTCATAGAAATTTATTTGACCACAAAAGCGACGTAAGAATGAAGTGGCAAAGAAACTTTTGGACAGAAAAAAAAAGAAACTGAATCGCCATTTACACAAGTTGTAATCTACCACTAAAAATTTGTTTGTTTCACTCCCGATTTCGGAAAAAATTAACCAGAAATAAAGGACACAGAGTCTCTGTAATGGATAAGGTGTGTAAGTATACTGTATTGTTTTGTTTAAGACTCGTGGATATAAGAAATAAATTAAAATTGATCTTCCCGAATCCACTGTTATTCTTTGAGCAACAGGTCAACCGATATGAGACGTAAAGTTGCACTTTGAATGAAGCATTTCCGTACAAAATTAATTTACGTGGTACATGCATTGCGGCCGCTGTGGCGATAGTCAATACTCGAGTTTCTCAGGCATGACACGTGCTCAAAGATTTTTAAGTGCATTAAGTTGGATAAATTGAAGTGAATCCACCCAAAAGGTTGTAATGACGTACTGTTAAGTAGTTAGAGTTGCCGTCTAATACCGCATTAGGATTAAATTAGTAAATTACTTTCGAATTGACTTTAATTATCAAACATTCAAACATCTCCAACTTGGCATTAACAAATTTTTGAGAGAGAATCGCCGGTCTAGAGCTCTAGGCCACAATACAGAACTGACGCGAGCACATAACTTTATACAATTATTTGATTATTATATTATATTACATTATTAATTATTACTTTATCGAACTGATCGTAGGGGCCAAAACTATTTTTCAATGTCAGTGGAAAGTTCTAATCAAATAATGTTTCCCATTTTCATGTTTTCTTGCATAGATATCTTATTAACTTCTCACATTTGAGAAAATGGCTGCACAGGTCAGCCCTGAAGTTTGTTTGGGCAACCTTGATTTTTCCCTGTCTGACAGCTAAAAAGGGATAATACGATGCCAATGACTGAAGCAGGGGAGAACAAACAGCAGATTTTAGCAGCAGCGCGAACGATTCCTGCCTAGTAGCTGGAGCTAATGGCAAAAGCACATGTCAAATCACCGCACCTGAGGTTGTGGCGAAACAGCTGTGTTAAAAGATAAGGTTCCGTGGTATTTGCTTACTTGGCTTTTCTTAATGAATTTAGGATCTTTATTAAAACGTTACTAAAGTAAATAATTAAGATCAATTAAAAATTGGCAATATCATTATTACAGCTTGAGCTGCCTCTGCCACACGAATTCAAAGAATAGTTAATGTGAGAAGACTAATTTTATGAATTCTAGCCACACATAGAAAATTAAATTATTGTACAAAACAGGATAGTTTCGTATATTCTATCTGGTTTTTTGGAAGGAAGAAAAGAACAAAAATTTGTTTGCACATTAAAAATAAAGACGCCATCTGCAACTTCGCAGTGACTTTATTAATGCAACACCACTTCACTCCGCATTTAAGATACTACTAATAATTGATTCACTCTCTCCATGAAACGGGTTTAAAATTACTGAGATTATTTTTTAAAATTGTTTTTAAGATTATAATTCTTATTGAAGTAATGGGAAATTTAAAAAAAAAAACCATTTTTATAATGAAAAAAATTTCCAAATGTCATATTGATTTCCTGAATTACATTTTTATAATAAGATAACAGATAATTTCTCGAAAGTTGGAAAGTAGTTTACATACGTACCGTCTGTTTCAAAGAAATGCAATCAAAAATTATTTATAACTGAAACAGAAATACTGGAATTCGGTTTTTTTCCGGTATCATTTTAAATTAATAATTAAATTTCGATTCTATTACGGATAAAGAACTCAAAAATAACTGCAGGCTACACGCTGCATGTAAATTTTTCATGCACAAATTCTTAGCTTATAAATTATGTAAATTAGCGAGTGTGCGTCAAATATTTTTTTCTTTAGGACTCTGATCGACTCTTCTATTACTCGAGCTTATAACCATACCAATGGTTTTTTGAGAAAAACGTTTACTCCCCATGTATAACGAAATATCTACATCGACCTACTTTGGCTTCCCCTGACATCGCACAGAAAGAAAAGCATTTTCATTTCTAAGCAAATCGTAACTTGTTTTTTAAAATCCACATAAGAAACAAAGGTCACCAATAACGCATGGAAATAAAGTTTTACCTTCATCATTCGGTACCGACAATTTTTCCAAACGTTCACGAAGTTCATCATCTCTAGATCCTCCCTTTGGATTTGCTGGAGGTTCGGGTGGCTCATCATAAGTTAATAATTCTTCCAATTCCGATTCTAATTCTGACATATCAGTTTCCCCACCGATGGGCTGTGAAATGGTGTCTTGAATATCTTCATGCATATCAAACACCTTGAATTAAAGAAAAGAAATTATGTAAATTGAAGAAAATAAAACTTATAATAAGTTTGTTACTTCTTGAATAGATGCCATTGTGTCATCGACTTTATCGAGTGTTATTCCACCTTCGGCAAGCGTCTTGTGGAAGCTTGCAACACCAGATTTGTATGCGTCGACAACCTGGAAATTATCATTTAAAAACTTGTGTACCGATTTCACAATTAACAACTCAAATTTTACCATCTTCTCTGATTCCGTATCTTGTATCTGTTGCAGCAAAGAATCTAGATTTTCTAAAGAAACTTCTCTCTTCACGATAACTCTTTCGATCATTTTTTTCTTTCGTAAGGTAGATTTGGCCTGCGTAAAAGTGGTATTAATTAATAATTTAATATAAAATATATTCTGAATTTACCATCGCTCTTTCATTCTGCTTTAAATGTTGTTTTGCCATTTGCAAACATCTGAAATATACATTTTTAAAGAATTAACTTAGAAAATATCTTCGCAAAAACTCACTTCTTGACGTCATCTTCTAATTTAGTTATCCTTAACTTCATATAATCTCGGGCTTTTTTCAGCCTATGTGAAAAAAGATAACATTTAAAGTTCATCTGACTTATTGACATAAAGCTCATTACCTCATAATCCCTAAATCCACATCGGAAATTTGATTAACAAATTTCTCATTTTTTCGCTTAAATTTCACTACCTGGAAAAACGAAAAATTCTTCTTAACCTAATAACCCGTAAAAAACCGCAAATTTTCTTACACTTAAATTTTCATCTGTAAACGTAGATATGATTTTTTCTTTCTTCAAATAAATAAGTGCAACCTCCAAATCTTCCTCGGAGCAAAACATATCTTCGCACTGTTGCCAAAGGGTAGAAATATTAACTACATGATCTGTAGATTCG
Source organism: Geophilus flavus (assembly GCA_034695885.1). Classification (NCBI taxonomy): domain Eukaryota; kingdom Metazoa; phylum Arthropoda; class Chilopoda; order Geophilomorpha; family Geophilidae; genus Geophilus; species Geophilus flavus. Next base: position 4,928 of record JAQFZO010000362.1, read on the forward strand.
AATTCGACATGTTTTTCGTGAATTCTGACGAGTTCCTCAGCTTTTTCCTACAAAAATATACAGCAAAAATTATAATTTTATCAAAATTTAATTTTATATTTAAAAAGCAAACCTTAAGAACAGAGTAAAGCACATAGGTTTGTTCAGGTGATTCTTTTTTATTCACGGAATTGGCAATTGCAGTCATGGACCATACCAATGGTTTTTTGAGAAAAACGTTTACTCCCCATGATATCCATCCATTTCCGTCAAATAAATTACCGAGGTCACACGTTTTACAGCATTCTTTTAATCTGCGGAAGAAATAAACAAAATTAAAATACAGTTTTGTACTTTATTTTATTGTGTGCTCACCTCAACGTCTCGTTTAAGACAGTTTGTAAGCCTTGTGGATACTGCCCGTTTCTTTCGAATTCAGACCGTATTTCAGACTCGCTGAAGCTTAGTTTGTTTTTACTTTTGCACCATGACACTATAACACTTCGCCAAAAGTCCATTTTGCTATCCCACGCATGAGGATTAACATCTTTTGCTCGAAACTCTGAGAATAAAACGTTCATTCGTTTATCGTCATGCCAACACTCGGGTCGGAAATCGGTCGACATTTGTTTAGAAAGTACTTATACAGTTAAGAAATACAAAAATAGTACAGATCGATCACTCCTTAATCGACTTTTTAAGTTTTTAGTTTTTAGCTCATTAGCCTCATGCTTAAGCGTCCTCTATAGCCACAAAGTGCAACGAGATTTAAAATAAATATTGTCCCTAGAGGGCGTGATCCGTTATCGAGTGATGACGTAACGATGCCATTTTCAGAGCGAGAATCAATTCCTGTGCACGTCTTGTACTCTCTAGAATAACCGGAATTACAGTCCATGTCATAGAAATGTGACTTCTTTGAACAGCGCGTTTTCCACAAAATTTTCCACAGATGACTCAGTTGTTATCTTGTATTTATTTTCATAAAATTAAATTAAAAATTATTCTACGTATTTAATTTTAAGCAGACCATGTTTTTTTTTATTATCTACAAATATAACTTGCGTAATTTAATTGAGTTTTTCAATTAACCGTTCGGCATTTGCTAGACTTACGCAGATAATTATATGACAAGTTTTAGATTTATAGTCCTAAGTGTTATCTTGAATGTTATCTTTCAGAGTGCAACAACAAGACAAGCAAATTTAGAAATTGATTAATTTTTCTTCAAATTTTCACAAAAAGTACTGATAATACTAAATAATAACCCAAATCATGCGCACAATAGTTCGATACATACATAAAATGCAGAACTATTTAGCTTATAGGTCTCTGGCATGTCCGTATAAACCCTGCTTTAATGATGACTCTTTAATATTTTTAGTTTGTTTTCTTACATGACACGCTATAAAACCTAAAAATAAAACAACAAAAAAGTAAATAAACTCGAAATTATATTGAAAAATTAAATCATTATGTCAAATAGTTTTGATATTTTACTTTCCATTTACATTATACAATAAACTTTTTATTGAAGTTCCTTTCCGTCAGGTTGTAGCATATGTAGTCATTAAAGATCAAAATATTTGGTAAGGCATATACAATAAACATATTCGAGTTTCAAATAAACATTGTGGTGGCGAGGTATAGAATTCCATATACCTCAAGTTTATTTAAGATAAAAAAATTAACAATTTTTAGAATTCTATTTTTAAAGTATTTTCGGTTAGTGTGCAAATTTTTTTATACAATTGCTGAGTTTATAATATCAAAAATGGTTTTTTTCTATTTTTAGCTATTTTTATAGACTTCTAATTTTTCCACGTCCTTCTAAAATTTCCTTGTCTACTATACGAGGTCACTCTCGTCATCAAGCCATTCCATATTGATCAAATATTTAATGTGCGCGTAGTTACTATTTGGATAAAAACTGTAGAAAATCGATGTTGTCGCTTAGAGATCCAGAAGTGCATTAGAGCAACAGTGTTGTGAAAAACCTGCAATATATTTCGCTGTCAAAATGCGGTAACACAGAAATCTAATTTTCTAATCCATACACACATCACGTTCTTTCGTCGAATGGAATCGTGTATGAATTTCGTTTGTCCTGCTTGTGGAGTGACTATATCGGAATCTGTACTACCGAGAGTAATATGTGAATTTTGTGGAAGTCTATACAGCAATAATCTTGCAAGACTTCGTGGTGGAAGTGATAGGGAAATAGTTCGATTGCCGTCTATAGTGAGTAAACAATAATTTTATAGTTTGTTTTGACTGCCCTAACTTGTTGCATGGAATTAACGTTGATATTACTTATTAATTGACGACCTATCTGGTCAAATCGATAGTTATGTGCTTAGTTACTGGTCGGTGTGTACGTGAGAATTTACACTGACCATACTAAATAATTAATTTGTAGCCGACAAAACTTAGATTGACCATATATCTTGTATTTTGATTTATAGGATCATCAAAGGGATGGTCCCCTTAGAGCTTTCGGCGCATATTTAGCCCATAAGTTCAATCTCACTCATAGGGATAGCAATTTATCGAGTTATATGTTAAGACCATCCTCCGATACATCGCTACCACCAATTGCAAAAGTCAGTTTTATCATTTGAAATACATTTTTAAAGAAATTCAGTTTTATTTCTTATGTTAAATAACTTAGGAATCTCGGGGTAAACTTGTGACTATTACAACGCCTTGTTTGGATGAAAGGGCACGAACGTCGAAGAGTGAGGGAGAACTGCGATTGTACCGAAGTAGTGTCTCTTCTGACCCAAACAAAATCGAATATCCAATCAGAAAAATTTCCAAAGAAGAATTTCTGTAATTGATTTATTTATAGCGTTAGCAATTACCTTTGCCATAAACGGAGTTTCTTTTTTCTTCTTTTTTATTAAATTACTCTAGACAGGAAATTGAAGAAGCCAAAAACCAAAAACGATATACAGCTGTCAAAGGATTTTATTGCACGACGTATGATTCTTTTCAGGAAATTAATGCCGTATTTAAAGTAATTTTAGAACTGTTCATCATTACCTATAGTAACCGCAATGTATAAAAGTAATAATAATTACATTCAATTCTTAGAACGAACCTGATAAAGACGAAGTGAAACTAAATGACCCAGAATTAAAGACAATTCTTTTGAAAGCAATTAATGATGCAATAATAGATATGGTAATAGCCCAGGATTGAATTAATTAAATATTTAATAATTACAATAAAAGTAATTTCGTTACAGCCACAACATGTACATAAAGCAATTCTCAAGTCCATGATAAATGCGCTAATGCAAAAGGACAAAAGGTAATTTTTTTCTTTTTTTGCTTAATTGAAAAGCGAAATAAATAATTCAAATCTGTAGATGGAAATAAAGCGAATTTCCCTACAAATAAATGCAGAGTTGTATATAAAAAAAGAAAAAGCTAATAGTAACAGTCTCTTAGTAACGGGGTAAACACGGCACTCTGCGGCAATAACTCTTTCAAAGGTTGTACGCCATCGATCGCTTGACACACATGTAGTGTCAATTGTGTCAATAATGATTTATTATTATTATTACTATTATTTCCTCTGGTTTTATGTTATTTAAACATGATTACATCGATTTTTATATTAAGAAAACTATTATCATTAATCTTCACAGCTTGAGTTCCAATCGTTTCTTTTTTATTTATTTTAGATTGTATAGTAAAGATAACATTCGCGCCTTCTTCATTTTAATTCAAGTAAGTTATGATTAACATTGAAACTATTATAAGACATTCAAGTGAGTTTTTTTAAAAATTATTCTTCAAGAATCCAATTTTTGGATGGCAGTATTCATATCCAGTATTAGGACATGTTCTGCGACAGATTTGCACTTTGGCAAGTGCAGATCATCATCTTCTCATGTATTGGATTAAGAAGTAAATTTTTGAGTAAAAATAAAAAGTTTAACTAACAGCTAATTGCAAATATTTTTGTTTAGTATGGACGATGAGATGATGAAAAACATAATCAAATACCTACATCAGTTTGTAGCAGTTGCTCATTTTACTCCAGCATCTGAAATTACTTCATCCCAAGTGCCAAGAAAATGGTGGATATCGTGTGCAACTAAAGTTTTAGCTCTTTTCAGTGAGTTTTTTATCATTTATAATCTAAAAGCAGTTATTAAAATGGGAATAATCGATATTTAGATGCAGCTAATAATTTAAGTACTCCAAGTAAAATTCCGTATACCGAGTTTTATAACTGCGCCTTGGATCATGCTGATTTGATGACCGAATACCATTACTGGCAAAACCCTGACAGGCCAGATAGGTTTTCTTATTGTCAATACCCATTTGTACTAAGCATAGTAGCCAAACGAACTATTTTGCAAAAAGATTCGGAGCAACAGATGGTGTGGAATGCTCGAGTAAGTACATCATTTTATTTTTTAAAAAAAAATACTAAAGTAACAATGCTTTACAGAGAAGCTTAGTAGCAACAGTGATCCAAAACGAGACGCCCAATTTAGATATTTTTTTCCTAAATGTACATATTAAAAGATCTAATTTAGTAATGGATAGCTTGCAAGAAGTAAGTAAAACAACAAAAGAATTAAAATAAATAAATAAATAAAAAATAAAAATTTGCAGATTGCAAGAAAGCAAAAAGATTTAAAGAAGAAGCTAAAAGTGACCTTTGAAGGAGAACCTGGATTGGATATGGGTGGATTAACTAAAGAATGGTTTCTCCTTCTCATAAGGAAAATATTCCACCAAGATCAAGGTAAGTTATTTATGGTTTTATTGAAAAGTCGATAATTCATTTTATAATTATGTCGTGCAGGGATGTTTGTTTACCATGCGGAGGCAAGGTGTTATTGGTTTAGTCTTACAGCAAAAGGCAATTTAAGGGAATATAATTTAATAGGAGTCGTATCCTTTTATAATTATTAAATCAATGATGTATTTTAATCACAAATTTAACTATGAATTCCTTAACAGACTGAACAGCTTATGGGTTTGGCTGTGTACAACAGTATTACTCTAGACGTTAGGTTCCCATTCGTTTGCTACAAAAAATTACTCAGTCCGCCAGTCGTGCCAAGTTCCGAAACTGCAGCGGTAGGGATTTGCAGAAATGCATCTCCTACTGACCTCGTTGAAATTATGCCAGTAATTACAATATATTGATTATTTGGTGATTCCTATGTTCGTTAATAAAATTTTATTACAGGAAGTTGGCAGGAGTTTGAATGAAGTGTTGAAATACGAAGGTGATGTTGAAGATATGGATTTAACATTTCTGGTAAGAATTACTTACTTTTTGATCAATTTTCTTGTTACTGTAATATTAAAATTCAATTCAGGCATCTGTTGAAGAATTTGGAAATAAAATGGATTGGCCTTTGAAAACTGGTGGAGAAAATATAACTGTAACAAATGAAAACAAATCAGGTTAGTACGGTTTACAATGAACTTACAGTACTTTGTACTTTAATACATACATTTATACTTTTCCAGAGTTCGTAGACTCTTACGTCAACTGGGTGATCAATCAAGGAATTTATGACAAATTTAAAGCCTTCTATTTAGGATTTCACTCAGTTTGTGCTTCTAATGCTCTAATAGTAAGAGAATCAGTTAAAATTATTTTAATTAAATATTTTTGTAACATATCTTATTACCAATTAGATGCTCAGACCAGAAGAAGTTGAGATTTTGGTTTGCGGATCACCAAAACTAGATATGGTCGAACTTAGGAAAGTTACAATTTATGAGAATTGTTCTCCCAATGATACATACATCCAGTAAGTGCAAAATTTAAAAAAAAATTAATATATAAAATTTAAAATTTTTCTTACTACAAATGAAGAGACTTTTGGGAAGTTGTAAATGGTTTCACCCTAAGCGAGCACAAGAAATTTCTCTTGTTTGCGACTGGAAGTGACAGAGTACCTGTAGGAGGTATGGGAGAGATGATTTTCAAAATATCATGTACTCGAGAAAGAAGCAATATGTAAATATAAGTTATTAAAATTTAAAGATGATTTAACACTGAGAATAATTTTCTTTTAGGTTACCAACTTCTCATACCTGTTTTAATCAACTAGTCTTGCCTCTCTACCCTAATAAAGAAACTTTAAGGAATAAACTGATAATCGCTATCAACAACGCAGAAGGATTTGGGCTGGAATAAGTAAAAAAAAAAAGAAATTATTGATTAAAAGAGAAAATGTAGGAAATACTATAACTTTTTAATATCTCGGACATGCACACAAAAGATCTGTACATATGCCAAGCAATGTAAGCATTAAAATTGTGTGACAGCAAGTATAATTAATAATAAATATTAAACGAGAAAAACAAAACATTGTCATGTTCATGTTCATGTATAACACTTTTTTCTTATTTTAAATATATTTAGCTTTCAGAGCTGTTACTAATGTTTATCGTAGAAAGGATGGTACTGATCTTCTCCTCTTCCTCTTCAGCGTTCTGCTTGTTTTCGGGACTAGACTGAGGCTCAGTTCGTATAGTTAAATAAACAGTCTGGCGGTTTGAGCTTCCATCACTGCTTCAAAAACAAAATACAAGAAAAATCAAAACACTGTTCGTTTAATGACTTGTTTACAAGGAACTTACTTCGAAGACAAATCAATTCTTTCATTTATGCGAATGTTTGCGCCATCGTTGAGTAAATGCAGTACAATTCGACCTATGTTTCTAGCGTCGTCTAGACCACAGTGAGGTCGACCTTCGAATGCCAAGCCGAGAAATTCGAGCATCTGCTTTAAATTTAACTAGAAAAAAAATTAAATTAAATTAATAAAATTAATCCTCATAATTACATTAATTAATTTCTTACTCTCTTAGACTGGTAGAAACAGGTAAATATTTTACGAATATTGACCCATTTTTTCGCAAATTTTGGGTAAGTTATATTACTGATGTCGCATTGCATCGCCAAAAATCGACTCATATCCCAAGGTCTGAAAAAATTAACATAAAATAAAATTAAATTAAAATTAAATAAACGATTAACGATGTAAGTACTGTGAGTGTGACGCTTACCCATCTGTTATAACGGCATACGAATGTTTACTTCCAAGCTTATGATCGGCCAACCATTTTTCAAACTTTTTTAGCACCTCCGGAAAAGGCTGAGCTGCTTTGACAGTATCCTAAATTATTAAATCAGATATAAATAAATGTTTGATTTTAATCATGAAAAATAAATTTACCTGAGTTATGCCAGTTAAATCCGAGCAAAATTTGCTTAACTTCGAATTGACTAACGGTCGACAATATTCATGAAATTCACTAACAATTTTCCTTTCCTCGACATTTATTAGCACAGCTGGAAATTCTATAATTTCATGTTTATAGTTGGGCGAGTTTTGAGCTTCACACGTTGCTTCAAAATCGATAATGCAAAAATAATTATAGAGTTTCGATGCCAAAGGATCCCTCACTTTGGATTTCGCCAATTTTATCTTTTTATAGTGATTCTTCATTCGTTTCTTCAGTACCTCTTTGTTACCTCTAAAAAAAAAATCGTTAATTGCCATCTTTTATTTTTAATTCTCATGAAAAAATTACGTACCTCGTGTCCAATTTCAGCGAACCAAGTCTATCTCGTAATTCATTCACAGTCATTTTATTTATTTCTCCATTAATCCGGGACAACTGCTTAAATACGGGGTCGGAAAATGGACCCTTTGTCTCGGCTTCATTTTGCTAAACAAACATCACAGCAAATAACATTTTAAATAAGAGTCGCTTTGAAATGTTTGGAATACGTAAAGCAGCAGAAATAATTCTACCTTTTGTTCATCCGTCTCGGTAGTGGACTGACTTGCCATGACTTTCAAAACAAATCAATCAAAAATGTCTCGTCGTCTCTAATTTAAGCTTACGTTCACAGTGAAAAGAGTGAATGAATTCACCAATTGGCCAGCACGCAATGGTACGATCTGGAATTGTAGAATAATAATAAATACATATTTAATCGATTGGACTTGTATAAATTACAATATAAGGTAAATCAGTACCAAGGTCTGTGTAAACAGCAATTGGCGGGATCAGAAAACCGGAAGTTTCTTATATTTTCTTGAAAAACGTCAGTCAGCTCACTTCCTGTCTATTCACGTATGATAAACAACATGGCTGATCGCGGCCAGGACTGTCACGGCCAGTCAATAGAAATGGTTGTGAAATGGAGTGGCAAGGAATATCAGATATCCGATATTAGTGATTCAGATACGGTGGGAGATTTAAAATCTGTGATTCAAAAAAAGACAGGGGTCCTCCCACCTCGGCAGAAGTTGTTAGGATTAAAATACAAAGGTATTTTAAATTAAAAAATTCAATTTAAAAAAAAAATTTTTTTTTTCTTGATTTGTTATAATAATATTATTCATTTTTATTTTATAGGAAAACCGCCTTCCGATGGTTTGCAACTATCTCTACTAAAATTAAAACCAAACACCAAAATTATGATGATGGGAAGTTTGGAGGAAGAAATTCAAGATGCCGTCAACACACCTGAAGATCTGCCTGAAGTTGTCAACGATTTCGATATCGAAGACGAAGAAATTCAAACTGAAAATCGAGAAGAATATTTAGCTAAAGTTCAGCGGAGAGTTTTGGACTATAAAATTAAATTACTTAATGATCCAAGAGAAAATAAAAAATTACTAGTATTAGACATTGATTACACACTATTCGGTAATTTAATTTATGATTGTGTTTAGTAGAAATATTAATTTTAATTTAGTATTAGTATAATATTATTGTTAAGATTAACTCAGCCTGCTGAAGTGTAATTGCTAACGTTTGGTCATCGTCAATTGTGCTGCATTTGCTCGGGTTAAACTTGTGAATTTATTTTGGTTTTCTGCTTTAAATGGATTTTAGTTGTTAGTGGTTAGAAACAAATTTGCGTTGGAAACGTGACGGTGTTAACATAACTCATCATTAATTTTTTAGATATCAGTTATTGTTAATGAGCGGCAAAGAAAAGTAATCCACCTTGTATTCGTTTATTTATATCCAGATCATAGGTCAACTGCTCAAAATGCTAATGAATTAATGAGACCATACCTACACGAATTTCTTACATCGGCTTATGAACATTATGATATTGTTATCTGGTGTAAATATTAAAAATTTTCACAAATCTAAATTGCCTTTTAGCGTAGTAATTTACGTTAATTTATGTTTTCAGCTGCAACAAGCATGAAATGGATTGAAGTTAAAATGAGAGAATTAGGTGTAGCAACCCATTCGGACTACAAAATTCTATTTTACTTGGATAGTGCTGCTATGATTAGTATTCACACTGCTAAATATGGAGTTATCGAGGTAAACTCTATATTTTTCTTTTTTTTAAAAAAACAATAATTATCGTGTTAATTTAGGTGAAACCGTTAGGTGTTATTTGGGGTAAATATCCGCAATACAGCAGCAAAACAACTATCATGTTTGATGATCTTCGCCGAAATTTTTTGATGAATCCTCAAAACGGTTTAAAGGTATTTCTATGATTGAAAAGGAAAAATCTTTAAATAAAAAATTATTGACTTCGTCTTTTATCAGATTCGACCTTTCAAAAACGCACATGCAAATCGTAAAAAGGATCAGGAACTTTTGAAACTTTCGAAATATCTCAAACAAATTGCAGAGATGGACGATCTAAGCGACTTAAATCACAAACATTGGGAAATGTAAGTTTCAGAATTGATAAAATTATGTGAGTTTAAATGTTTTATTTCGATTTGCTGTAGATTCAAACCCAGAGGAGACAGGCTTTGAGTTTAAGTTTCATTTTTTTTACTATTTTTTATTGTTTATAATTCATCAACTCCTTCGTTGCTGCTAACTAGATTTGATTTGGATAAAATACTCGTGAGCACTGCTGTCATCAGTTACAAAATTTGTTTCCATTTAGGACCACAGATGGAACAAGTCAACCCTCGAGTTTATTTCAACTAGAATTTTAATTTTTGAATTGCATTGACGCTTTTGTGTGTGAGGCAAGTGCAGTGAGGACAACCAGCCACACTTTGCAATCAGTACTCATCAGGGTTGCCTGCTATGGCTAGAGTATAAGAATAGTCGTCAGCGCAAAAACCCTTGCAATTTAATTTTGTCTTGTAATATCGATGCTTTTCCAAAAAAAAAGAAAGAAAAAACAAATAGTTAAATTTCCATTAATGTTACACGTGTAGAAAAAATTGTTGGCTTATTTTTAATGAGTCTCGGTTTTTTATTTTCTTTGATAGAGAATAAGAGAAATTTATGTTCCGATGTAAGGGTGAAACATTGTTGAAAATCTCATAAGAAAAAATACTGTGAATTAAAAATCAGAAATGAGTAAATATCTTCATTTTAAGCAAATAAAATTCAGAATAAAAAAAAAATCGAAGTTGTTTTCTTTTTTCTTGTTGCCATCTATTGATAACTATACAAATTACAAGCTAGACTTCTGAATTGTGGGTAAACTGGCGCCATATTGAGCGTGGCGGACGACCCCATGCTAACATTCTGGATAAAGTGAACGACTTTTTCCTCTTGCATTTGAATCTCTTGTTGTTAATCGGAAGAATTTGTATCTTCTAATCAATTGATTGCGAAGTATTTGTTGGGAGATATAAAAATGAGTTCATCCGACTCGAAAAAAGCAGTGAAAAGACGTAAAAATAAGAAGGCATCCTGTGGTGTTACAAACAACAGTAGTAACGAGTTTGCCTTTTCCCAAGACAATATTTTCCGTGATCAGGTAAATAAACTACAAAAATTAAAAGAAAAATTAACACGCTAACCCAATCGAAACAAAATTCGAGCACATCGCAATAGCTACATCTAGCGTTACATGGAAATGGATTACAATGAGTAAATTGTTCTGATTCTGAATCTATAGAAAAAATGCTTAGAGAAATCTCTACATTCCATTCTGCATCAAAATACAGATATTTAATAATAAACGAGTATTGTTTATATATCACTTTAGCATTAAGTATATTTAAAAATAACCCAAAAATTCCCGGTTCCCGGTATAAAATAGTTCTTAAATGAAAAAAGGATGCATCTATAATCACAAACATGTAGAATTCAATTCCCATCTGTACCTCACTAGTATACTATCATCATCTATCCGATTAATTGGCCAATATGGTATTTCCGATGTTAAAAACACTATGGAATATTCATATTTACTTAGCAATTGCTTTAACATCAGATTCTACTTGTCAAATTCGTGAAACCCGAACTTTAGGCTTCAGATGCTCAACTATTTACTTTCATATTTTATCCCTGATTTTTTGTTTGTGTATATTATTTTATGATTATGCAATGTGATAAGATTATTTGATGCCTAAAATCGATTTTTTAAACACATTCTTTGCATGGTCATTGACCTTGAATATGAATTCACATCCTTTTGACCTATTCTTTTATTTCAGTATGGTATACAGCCATTTTTTTTTTCTACAATAGAAAAAAAACTTACCCAATTATTTTGTAACATTTTTTTTTTAAAAGAAAAAATTCTTATCATTTTTTTTGCACCACTGTACTAATTAATTTTTTCTTTTCTTTTATTTTCAATTTTAATTTTGTTATTTTAGGGTTTGGCGGAAATTGACAACTTGATTAGTTCTGATGATCTACCCAAAACAGTGATACCAAGAGGTCATAATCCATTTTTGGGAGTTGAACAGTGTCTGCTTTGCCATCGAAAGCGATCAAACCCTCCTTCACCAGAACCAAACTTAGAAAAAGGTTAATTCAGCTTTTGACATTTAATTATAATATTTTAACACTAATTTTTTCATTAGGTGATGGGTGCGAAGAAACCAATAAACTTCTTTGTGATACTGCCAGCCTTGCACAACTTCCACTATGGGTTTGTGCCGAATGTCGCCATAGTGTTGAAGAAGATTCACAAACTGACTGCTCAGATTATCCTATTCTGGTTTGCCTTATTTTATTGAAGTTCTGTAATATTTTTTTTTTAAATTCTGTTTTTGTTTAGGCTCCTGATAATTTGTTTTTACATTCTTCTCCCCATGATCTAACACCGTGTCCAGTTCAAGGATCTCATTGTGCAGATTCTGCTATGGGATCTTGCGAGACATGTGCGCGCAAACGGTAAAATAGTAATGGGATTTTATACTCACAGAAATGTATGTCTCTAATTATAATTTTTTTTAAATTCTTGAATAAAGTCTGGAAGAGCAGGAAAATAACCAGTTGCAAACAGATTGGATCGAATTGCATTATGGTATATGGCAAATTTATCGTAATGTTGGGATTGGGAGTGAGGATTCTGCACTGTCTGTTCAAGTTTCGGAATCGTTGTCCATGGAAAAAATTCAGGAACTTGTAGATAGGTAAGTTTAGAGTAATTTTATTTGTAGTTGTAAATATTGAAATTGAATAAAATATTTTAGATTATGTGTTTTGGATCCTCAACAACTTTTTCAACGTCTGGAAACTCAAGTGCACGAAGCAATGATTAACTCAAAAATGCATCTGTTAGAAGTATTGCCAATTGCCATGACGAGTGTTTTGACAAAGCAGCGTACATTAGAAAATGTAACGCAATTTGTTCAAGCTTTGCTGAATGATTATTCAAAATTGTGTACGGCGTGTGCTCAAGTGGCTCCACTGTTAAAACAACTGGTAAACGATTCGACAAATTGATTTTGATAATCACTATAATTATTTTTATGAATTTACGTTTTAGGAATCGGAAACTTTGAAAAAATTTAATTTAACATGGGAATTAGTCAACCGACACTTATTTCAAAGTATTGTTCACATGGATCCACTGATCCAAAAGAACCTTCCTTGTTTTATTTCACATCTAAGGTTCGAGGAAAAGAATATTTTAAGGTAATCCAATTCTTTTTTTAAACAAAAAACATTTTACTGTTTTAGGGCGGCCTCCACTCAAGAAGGGAATTCATCGAAAACAGATGGTGCTGGATCTTTGTACGAACGTTATCTTAAGTTTAATGACGAAATGAATGCTATTTCAACCGTTTGGCAACGAGAAGCCGAACATTTTATTCAAGAGTACAATGCTGAACAACTTGCTCTTAAAGCAAAGCAAAAACTTTTACAAGATGATTGGGAACTATTCAAAATGCAGCGGAAACTGCTGGAGCAACAACTGCAGAAAGACAAAATTCCAATTACAGAGTAAATAACAAAACAATTTTCTTTTAAAAAAAAATATTACAAACTTGTAAACTTCTTTTCTAGCGATTGCAGTGCTTCTTTCAGTGACGCAATGCAACAGATTCTCTCTGGTAATAAATCCATAGTGGATGATTGCCACTGCCCACATTGCAACAAAAACCAGTGCCCTTGTGACGAATGCAGCATTTCTCACATGTTTACCTGCGGACTTATTACGCCTCCAGAAACTCCAATTCCAGATGAGTTGCTCGTTGCAGCCGCACCACCTCCATTGTCCAGTGAAACGGCTGCACAGTTTCTTCATTCATCCTTAACTAACGCGATGGCTAATGCGGGAAAAGTGTTGGAAAACACAGGGTTTGAAGACTTTTGCTTTCGATTTTAGAGTAAAAATTTATTGAATTTCATTTTTTTTTCAGGTGTTCGAATTCCGTGAGTCATAATTGTTCGCAGGGTCATTCGTGTTATCATCAACATCATTTGCAAACGCAAGCTGAATTCCTTCTAAGGGAAGTAGTCGATCATCACAAGGATTTGAATTTAGTCGGAATGGAAGAGCTTAATGTTCGATGGGAAACTATGGAAAACGAAGAAGACGATGATTACGATGTCGATGGTAACGAAGACGAAAATGAAGACGACGACGACGATGATGATGATGATGATGAGGATGATGACGATGAGGAGGAAGATGACGACGACGAAGATGAGGATGATGGTGAAGAGGACGAAGACGAAGATCAGGGTGTACGGTCTGTCAAACTAACTTCTGCTCTCATCGATGCTTTGGCAACCGGCGCTAATTTGTACACCAAAGAAGAACTAGCCGGACAAATAGTAGGCACAATGTCGAGTTCGTCTTCGGAAACTGTAGGATCTTCGAGCGAATCGGTTACACAAAGTTGCGAGTGCCATGTTTGCACGGCACCACCTCCAACTAGCGCTTTGACTCAAAATTCCACTATTATACAGGTAATTTTTCTTCATTTTAAAAGAACTATTTCAAAAATTAATTGCTTCTTATTTCTATTTCTAGGACTCTGTTTTGGACAGGACTTGCGAGTGTCAACAACATTCGACCACCGGGGCATCGACGGCAGTGAATCCGCAGCAGTTGTCTCTACATCTGTATCCTCATATCCACGGTGAAATAAGTAGTACCAATTCGCATTTGCTCAGGCCTACTGGGCCACTCAAACCACTCATTCACCCACATTTGTACAATTTACATGGCTCACAACATGCCCATCCTCCTGGAAAGCATCGAACGATAACCAGCAGTGCACTAACACTATTAAATTCTCTAGAACTCGGAACAAATCACGCCCAGCAGTATCCGAATTGTGCAGCGTCGGCCATACAAGAGCAGTTGTACAGAACTTACGGCGACTGTGACAGCAACATTTACGAGAGCGGCAAGGTATATCACAATGGTGTTCACAAGTACCCAGAATCGCACAATAGACGAAATCTCAATTCATCGGATGTTACCAATGAAGCAAATAATACTGCCGTTAAACAGCAGACAAACGATGTTAATTCGACACCTGTCACAAGTTGTTCGATTACCATCAAGGAATTTTTCGAGTCGTGTTCAAACGCTTCTGCCAGCAGCTTGGAAAAGGAAGGGACGCAGAATTGCTGCACTCCGACCAGCAACATTTTACCAACGGGATTCTTAGATAATTTCTGTAGCAAAAGACCACACGTCAGTTCCTCGCAACTGACTTCGGGGCAACAAAATCTCAATGCACAATCAGAGGTCGTTTCCAATGGGAAAACGGCGGCACACAGCAAGGAAAATAGCAGACCCACATCTTGTAACGAAATAACTGTTTCAACTTCAAATGGAACTTTGGCATTACGGAGTTGCGATTTGACGACAAATGGTACGAATTCTACAGCTCCTGGAATAGGCAAACTAACACAGCAACAGCAGTCAACTTGCAATGGTATAAAAAAATTATTTTTTCTTTCTTATTAATTATTTTTCATTAAATTCAAATTAATTTTTTAGGTGGTTTGGAGTCAAAAAATGTGAACTCTGTAAACGGACTACAGACAAATAGTCAATGCTCTGATCCAGATTGCGATGTTGGTCCAGATGATAGTGTGGACGATTCGTGTTCTGAACAGAGTTCTTCAACTTCCGCTTCCAATCAGAAGGACAATAAACATTGCGACTGTTGCTACTGTGAAGTCTTTGGACATGGAACGGTAAATTATTATGCAAAATTAAGATTAAAGTAATTAGAATTAACTTCTTTTTTTTTAATGTTGTAGCCTACCGTTGCGCCTGTTAGTAAAAACTACATCGAAATGAGAGAAAGACTTCGTTTGCGATTGACTAAGAGAAAATCTAAATGTAAAAATAATCTAAATACTGCTACCGCAGCACCACAAATTGCTCCAGCAGCCGTACCAGTCTGCACCTCTCAACCAGAAATTGCAAAAGAATCTTTACCTACTCAAGACGTCGACTTGTTGGTCAGTTTTATCAACGGTACTGGTAACTCCAGTACTGGAGGAACAGCTAACAATGGAAAAAGTGCTTTGAGTAGTAAAGCTGCGAAAAGAGCACGACAAAAGCAGAGGAAAGCAGACGAAAAGGCCAAGAAGCAGCAAGAAAAACCCAAATCAGAAGCAGTTGAAAAACCGGTAGAAAAAACAATTAAAAAAGAAACTGAAACGATTGCAGAAAAACCAGTTGTGACAACTCCGATCGACAATGCTTCGCCAAGAGTGATATCATTGGAAAGCATTATGGAGGAAATGAGAAAAGGCGACATGGCAGGAAAAGGAACCAAAGATAGTATTTTGAAAAAAGTCATTGAAGCAGTCAAAGCGGGCGATTCAGCTAATAATTACAACACACAAACGGCTAGCAGTGTGAAGACCGAATCAAAAGCAACGATAACACCAACACCACCACTGGCAGCAGCAGCAGCGGCAGCGGCGGCACCAGCACCGCCACCTCCCATAACTACCACATCGTCACCTAAATGGAGTGTTAGTTTACAGTCCCTCGTTGCAGCAGCAGGGCAAGCCGGATTAGAAATAGTACCCATTCCAACACCGACGCCCGATTCTAAAAAATCGAAGGAAACAACTAAAGAAATCATTGCGAGCAAGGAAGTAAAAGAAGAACCAAAAGTAACGACAAAAGGAAGCAAAAAAAAGAAGGGAAAAGGAAATGAAACTGAAAAGAATCAACTTAATAAAAAAGGTTCTTCAGTGATTGTCGCTCCCGTGACGAACAAGGTGGAGGAAATGAAACAGCAACCTGCTGTCATTATAACAAAGGGAGGGAAAACTGATGGAATGGAGTTTTTATCAAAACTTTCTCTGCCGTCTCAGCTGCCGTCTGGTGTTTCAATTTCGTGCATCACAACAAAAGATACAAAAAGCAACAACAAGAAACCGTCTGAAGTCGACATCATTTCCATTAAGTCTGGAGTTTCAACAGAAACTAAGAAAGCGAATGCGACGCCGGGGAAAACAGTTTCCGTACGAGTCATCGAAGCAAATCCTTTCAGTAACTCTGTACCGTCGGTTCAAGTTCAACCAGTGAGCAAAGTTTCAAACACAAATAAGAAAAAGAAGAATAAAGATAAAACGGTCTCGGCAACTGGACCTCAAGTTCAAATAACCTCGGCTGCTGCTTTATTACAAGCAAAGAAACCCAGTACACCAACTACAAATGCAAATGCAAATGTTGTTCAAGTATCCGGTCAAACGAAAGCAAATGATTCCACTGTTACCGTTATTTCTATCTCGTCACCGTCTCCATTTAGCAATAAGAAGGGTATTTATTATTAATGAATATGTTTTTAGTAAAATTACAAAAATTAATTCCAATTTTTTGCAGGGACATCGTTAGTTACAACCCAAAAATCCAAGGATAAGACAATTGACATCTTGACCAATGGAACCGCCACAATAGAAGCATCACCCACAACTGCGACAAAGCAGGGAAAGTTAAAAAACAAGAAAGAGGAAAGCGTTAAAACCGACGCTATATCGGTTGTTGAAAATTTGCAAAAAGGTATAATGCTGAGGTGTATTTGTGAGTTATGGATTTAGTTAAAGATGATGTCGATTTATTACAGATGTAAAATCAAAAAATTTGAACGGGATTTGCAGTGCTCGTAGTAATATTATTGAAACCAGTAAAGTCAGTCCAGCAAACGAACCAACTGCTCAATCGAGCAACAAAAATATTGCTACCAGCACACAAATGACGGCTCGTACCAAAAAGAATAAGAAGAAGAAGGGTACTGGGGATGATTTAAAATCGATTGGTAAAATAGAAATTTTCGCGTTAATTCCTTTTGAAAATAACTGACATTTTAAACCTCTTATCCTACAGATGAAGTTTTCGTCCCCAGAGACATAGATTTAGACAACGGCGAGTTAGACGAGTCGGAAAGGGAATTGGAAGCTTTCAAACGGTAAATTATACTGTGAAAAATATTTTAAAAAAAATTCTTGCTAATAATACAAAATCTGGTTTTCCAGTTTCTGTTGGAACTCCATTCCATTAGCAAACAAAGAGAAAGTTCACGTCAACCTTAAAGATATTGTCATAAAAAAGAAATCAGTTCTGAGTTGTAGTTGAAGGAGGCGCCTGACATTTGTAAACAATCTGACAATGAAAATTTACAATTTACCCCTCCTTTAATATCTCTCTCGGGACTTTCTATACATCTTTTAAATACATTTTTCGTTGATTTTATTTTCTTTATAAGAAAATAGTGGCAATGGTCAAACATTATTTGCAATTTAGACAGAATGGCATTTTAAATTAAACTGCATGCAGTGAATAAAGAAAATTTGTATAAAAATTGCCGTTTAAGATATCTTGTGATGAATGTAAGCTATGTGGATGTTTTATTTCCTTTTATTTCTTTTGGGTATCTGCTGTTTGTTGATGGCTAGTTTTGATACATACGGGTTTTTCAGTTTTACTTTAGTTTTGTAGTTGGAAAACGGTATACAAGATAAAAGTCTGAAAATAAATTGCTCACATGTTGAAAGAATAAAACAACAAATGAATTGCATAGCTTCATTTCTCTTATTTTTAATACAAAATTTTTCTTTATCATGATCAAAATAGTACAAAAGTACTTGGCACAATTTATTCTACATTTTGCACAAGAAAATTTATACAAATGGTGTGCAAATGAACATTTATAAATAGCCTATAAATTTTTTTTCTCATTAAAAAAACTTATTATAAATAGTGAGATTACAGCAAAATTGTCAATAAATTTCGAATGCAGGTATTTTAGTTAACTGGTTATTTTGTAAAGCGCAAGGCCTTTGTAACTAACCTAAAAGAACCTTATTTCCTGACTGAGCAACACTAAGTCACTGACAACAACCTGTAATAAGGCCATAGGACTTTTTTGTACAGTAACCATCGATGGAAATTTTCACAGGTAAGTTTCTTATTGAATGATTAATGGAATTTTTTGATTACAATTTTCTGAACACATGAACGGTTTTTAAAGCATCAAATATTACGCTAAATTAGATCACGAAGATTATAAACAGTTACGAAAAACTAATGCTACCAACAACATACAAAAATATTCTTAAATTCATGATCAAATATTCTTGTAACTCAAGAGTTTACATCAAAATGACTAGGCTTGAGAAAAACTCATAAAATTCGTTGGATATTGCTGTAAATTGCTTCCAATATTGCAATGAAATAATAAAACAAAACAAATATCCTCAGAATAAAAATAAAACATAGGAATTTCAATCATTAACTTTTCTTTTTGCTTATTTGTGGCGGGTTAATGAATTCGCACCATGGCGTTACAGTTCTATTGCAATTTAAGAGTACATTTAGCACCTGCACTGGTGTATCATCGATTACCAAATTGTATCTATTAGCCAATTTATAGGAAACAGATGATATACCAGATGACATATCCAACCGCCTGTTTTCCTCACGTTGGTTATACGCTTTTCCTTGGTCCCGTTTTCGTTTCTGGCGATCATGAATGTGTAGAAAAGTGTTTCGGGTACCAGTTGTTAATCCAACAGGTCGAGTTAACGTGAGTAATTTCTTTTTTATTCTCGCATAAAATTCATCATCTTCCATTCCCCAGCCCCAATACTTATTAGACATTCCATTTAACTGGAAAAGAAAATTGAATATTGAATTAAATCACTATAATTCAATTTTTTACATGCAAAACAAAACCCACCGATTCGAAATGTTTGTTGGTCAGTAACAAAATTCCTCCAACAAAATTTTTATAGTGATAAATAGGATGTAGTTCTGGCGATGCTACATGAAAAGGGCCATTTTCGGGAAAGCCGTAGTTCAATTCTGGATTAACCGGGAGTAAATCGACATCGTGCATTGCAATGTAATCACAACTGTTACGGGTTTCTAAAAAACCCACGTTTATCAAAGAGGCGCGATTAAACCTAAATTCAAAAAGAAAATTTCATTTTTCTTTTCCCTGTTAGAAATTTATTTTTTGTAAGTTTATATGGGGTTTACCGATATTTATCTACTTGGTTGATGATGTAAATAGAGTGTGGAATAGATTGCTCGTTCAAAAACTTATTTAAATGCGGCGCAAACTGAAGTAATTCTTCAAAACGATCACGGAACGGGACAATTACACACAAACGTTTTTTCATGTTACTGCTTTCTTGGACATTTTTTACAGTCATCTACAATGAGCACAAACAAAATGAAAGTCATGACACATGGTTAATAGATGTTATTACACATACGTACTGTGTGTACTTACTTTGGCTTCATGGGGTTTACAATTGCACGAATCGATGAATGACGATAGAGGAATTAGTCCTAATATAAAGGTAATGACAATTGTAACGGTGAGACAAATTACGAGACATTGAAAAAATCCGGTTCGCCGAAGTAGTATCATAGCCATTGGCATTTCATTGTGAATGAAAAATTGTAATTTGAATTGCTAAATGAACGTCTGTCGAGATTATTCGAATTGCTTAACTTCATCGAGTCATGCGAAAAGCGGGTATTTCTTTTTTTAATCGTTAGCACAATGTAAAGTTCTGTACGGACTGTAACTCATCGTTTTTCCTCTCCTCTCCTCGGAACTTGTGAAAGTGAAAGGCTGTGATGTGGGCGCCGTCTACTGGCCAGAAGGAAAGGTTCAATTTTTGCTACTCTCGATATCAAAATTGTTCTTTCTGCCTTCCAGTGCAATCTAGTGACAAAAAGAAATACAGATGATTGACGTCACTCACATTGCCAAACTTTTGATGGTAATTGACTTGCACAACAAGAAAATTTAAATTTAAAATTTAATTTTCTCCAGTTTGGTTTTATTGATAAAAGCTGACAACAGTCGTATTAAGAATTTTTTTCTTGGGGTGAACAGAATTTAGTATGTCACTTTTGCCGGATGTGGAGATGTACGGTACGTACGGTACAGTGGTACGGTACATCTGCATCCTCACTGATGGGATGGCATGGATCCACGAATTAGTACTTTCTTCTGTAACTTGAAAAAAGAAACTAGTAATGGGCTATTTATTGTCTCTTTTGATGTTTATACAGAATTTATTACTTATTATTTATTATTTATGACATTGTGCCTCTATGATGCATATAACAAATGTTGAAATGTCAAGAAGTTGTATTTCATTTGCCCTGGTCCTAATCACGTCGAACGTAACTTAAAGCCATATTATAGAAGAAAATAAAATTCTTCTGAAATAATTCATTTACCCCTTATTCTAAGAATTTCCGATATAGAATTTCATGACTGAGATTTTAAGGATTCAATTTTTTTTTAATGAGTAGCATAATTCGTACAGTATTGGTACGGTATACAGTAAGTATTGAGACATATGAAGTCACACACTTCCGTTTTTTATTAATTCGGGGAATTATTTAGATTTTATTTCACTTTAAAAGAAATTTAGAAAACATAAGTTCAAGCACCTTATATTGATTCGCCAGAGTATTTTGGGAAAGCATTGAAGAAAATCTGTTGATATTGTTGTTTTTCTGGGTAAATATTCCTTCAATTCCAAAAAATATATAAATAAATTTAAAAAATAAATAAACAGCCTTTTTTCTATTTGCTTACGTTATGAACCAAAACTGGAAAATTACATTTTTGTTTTTGTTTGAAATCTCATCAAACAAGAAATTTTGATTTATAATACAACCAAAAAATCCTTTGAAGTACCGTAGGTATAGTTTACATTGCAATATTTGTATGATCTGTAGTCAAAACAATTTTTTAATCAAATAAACTTTCTTAGTATAACTAAGTTTATTTGTGAAAGATTCTGTACAGTAAATAAAAAACAAATCGATTTCCTTGCTCCTGCAGTTAGCTTAAATAGAGGAGAACTCTTGAGATTTACTGCAAGGATCAATAGTTAAATAAGTTTCATCTTCATCTACAGGAAAGGGAAATGAGAAGAAACTTTTATTAAATCTTAACACTTACATTAATTATTATATTGCAATATTTATTAGCAATTAGGTGAAATTATTATTTCTATTATGTTAAGTGATACTTACATTACACCCCTAAAGTCAAGTCAATTTTGTTAAATTGTAATCGCATTGCAGCAAAGCCAAGAGGAAAACTCACCAGCTTTCTAGCTAACGAGTAAGAGACACACTTAAGAGTCATTTGAAGCTTTTTC
>JAQFZO010000363.1:0-26745 GCA_034695885.1 Geophilus flavus
ATCATTAAACATTCGTTTTTTTATAAGTGGTTCCATTCTCGATTCCTGGTTTTTCTCCTTCCAAACTGTGTACCAACTTTTCCAATGCTAACGAATCGACATTTTTGGCCAGCAAATTCATAAATAACCAATCTCCAATTTTAGCACTTAAAAGCCAATTATTGAATTCGTTGCGTTGGCTCAAACCATTATATTGCCAATACAGCATCTTGGTTCTCAAACTAGAACTGCACATGAGGGCAAGTCGGTACACCAAAACCAATCCAGTCGGAATGGCCAAAAACACCAACCAAAACCAAAGAAAAACGTAAATCTTTTCATTGATGATATTCAATGGCAGGACACAAATCGCGTCGTGAACTTGGAAGTTTCCACTGGGTCCAAAGGCGCGGAAGGTGCATTTCGTCAAGCGAGGGAAGATGACCACCATCGTGTCGTTGCGCAACTCCTGGTCCAACAACCCGTATTGGAGGACACGTAATCCATAGGTCGTAAAAGTTCCCCCGAGGAACGAGTCAATGATAAATATTTGTGCAACAACATTGATAAAGTTGAATAATTCGCAGCCAAAGTATCCCAAAGCCCATTTGTTTAGTTTTCCATAATTTCTGTTGACGTATTGCGTCAGCAGCGTGATTCGGCCGTCCATTGATTGTCCTTCGCAAAGGGGTTCGGTCAGTCCACTAACGAGACACGCCATACGCCCATTTTCCATTTTCTTCCAGACGTAACGCGACAAATAAAACATGGCAGCTTGCATGGTCAAGACCAGCCAAACCCATTGATAATAAGTGTGGTAGAAAACTTGGTCACCTTGTTTCACTGTGTTTACGCCGGGATAGGGTTCGTTATTTGGTGGTCCAACTAGCGAGAAAGTCGATCGTGTCCAGCAGTAGTTTTCGAGGAGATCAGAACTCAGCGATGGCGGTTCGGGTCCACAGGAAATTGGTCGTCCAAAATGTTCACTGCTGGTCACCAAAAGTGCAGCAGCGGCCAAAATCACGGCAGTTACGCGGTAGTGAAGGTGGAAAATAAAATTGTCAATTCGAGCTGCACTGTGAGCCTTCAAAAAAGTAGCGGAAAATGCCTTTAAAATCGACATGGCGACCTGTTGTTCTTTCTCTCTTGTACTTGTCCACGCGTGACCAAGTGATATAAGAAAAGCTGGGGGGAAAGAGAGATAAAGGGTCCAAGGGGGCGGGGTAAGAAGTAGGGGTAGGGGGAAGGAATACACCGCCAGGGGTTAATTTTTAACACATGTTTGTGACCCCCTCAATGTGATTACACTTGGACCTTTTTCCTGTGTATTTATTGGATGATTAAATCAAATCATCTTGATTTTTTTCACACCTAATCTGGATTTAGGAAATTAATCATCGTCCATGATGACAAGTCCACTGTCTGATTAGTTAAGGAGAATTAAATTCCCATGGTTTACTGTAATAAAACAAATAAATAAAACAAACGCCTTTATAACTCTGCCATTTGTCTAGATTGCCTACCCCATTACTACGGCTTTGATCATAGTGAATGATTAGTGAAACCATACTGGAAAAAATTATTAATTTTACTTTTGTGCATCAGATTATCAATAGTCGGATTTAAATAAGTTAAATATAAAATCGGTTGGGATCGATGCTTTGGACCCATACACGACCCAAATTCCATCAAATAATAAATCCTTTCGAAAATCAAAGAAATAACAAAAAAATAACTCGCGAATCAGATTTTTTTCTTGTCTTCCAGTTTCATCAAAAACCATTTCCTCGCTTAATATTTACCTTCAGCTGATCGCCATCGTCATCATAATCAAACAAATCTTAGCAACTATGTCTTTTTAAATTGCTGGACTTATTTAATTTTTACAAACATATATATGTACAAGAAAAAATAAAAACTTCAACTGAAATGACATCAAACTCGGATATATACATTATTTACAGCATCCACTACAGCTCCTGTTCAACTTCGGGATTTTCTTTAAAAAGTGTATATTCGTAATAGAGACCACTCTCCGCTGTGTTTGATTGAATCCAGTGATTAAAAACTGCATTCAATCCAGGTGTAAAATAATTTTGCCAGTCGCCCACTTCACCTATACAAAAACTCGATATTTTATTGAATTCTACGGGTATTGAATTATTTTTTTTTTACCTTTGCGTAAAAATTTAGCTTCGCCTTTCTTCCAGAGTCCCAGTTCCTCCCAGTGGTCGTAATTGATCATCGGATTAGACTGCATTGATTTAAAATTGCAGTGTTCTACAATTTGATTCACTTCATCGTCTGATAACACTTTGCCCATAAATTGTGCGATTTTCCTAATTACACTTGCCAAATCCTGTAAAATATACAAAATTATGTATTCTGTTAGCAATTCCAGTTATTAAAAATGTTTATGCAGTCATAGTAATCGATTACTTTGTGCAAATCTTCGTATTTTAGAAATAGTATGTTATCTTTGTCTCTCAATTCCCAAAATGGTAGAACATGTTTCCAAAATGGACAGTAGGGAACTACAAAATAAAAATAAAAATACAATAATTGAAAATTTAGTGAAAAAAATAAATTATAATAAAAATTACGTTCGTCGCGTACAAATTTGTTAACTAAATCCTTGAATGTTCCCTGGTAATCGGTAATAGTTAACATTTGTAAAAAATGAAAGAAGGAAACGGCGACATCCTTTGGATTGCGCGTTATGTAGATAATCTGTGAAGTGATTTAAAGTTTGAAAATTAAATCGATACGGTATTGATGTTTAAATGTGAGTAAATTATAATTTTACTTTGCAATTTTTTTCCTTCACTGCAGTGGGTAACAAAGCAAAAGGCAAGTGGGTTTTTATAAAACGTGGCGATTTCATTTTCTCAATACTATTTACCCCTGGATAAATAAATTCTAGAAAGGGGAATCTTTTCTCTAAAGATGTAGATTCGGCTGTATCAAAGTCTAAGTTGTTTCCAATTAGGTAAACAATTTCTTGAACCCATGTTGTACCTTAGAAATAAACAAAAATCTATTAATTATATGAATTTCTTCAAGTGTTTATAAAATATATAAACCTGTTTTTGGGAAAGAAACGACGTAAATATCGTCCTCCCTCGGGTGAAAATTTTCCAACTCCTTGAATAGATTTTTTCCAAATGCGGTTGGAAACACGTGTCCTTTGTATCGAAAACTCTTTCCTCCATCCTTAAAATTCGGATCCACCGGCAGCATTTCATAATGTCGGAGAAACTCTTCGGATTCCTGTCTTCGTTTATGTCTGACCCAAATGGCTGCTGTAAAAGTTCCTCCAAACATAACAGTCCAGAAAAGACGTTTTCTTAGCTGCCATTTCCGAATTTCACCATCATCGTGCCCCTGGTAGTTGCTCATGAGTCTGGACCTGCAGACTCCGACTCCTGCCGTTACATCTTGTTTACGTTTTGGAAATGATGCAAAAGTCAAACGAAGCGTACGATAAAACATATTGCCTGTGGTTTAGAACTTGCGATTAATATTCATTTACAAGTTTAAAATTGAGTACCTTTACTTACTTGTGTTAGATTGAAGCAATTAAACAAACTTTCCACCGCAATCAGACGACAAAATGTCACGGATCTGCAAACAAGTTCTCAATTTGGTTCTAAGATGGCGCCATAAACTTCACTTTGATAAAACCTGATTTCAGGCAATGTAGCAAAAATCACATGAACATAATAAATGAATCTCTGGATTTTTAGATTTCCAATAACTAAACTAACGAGCGATAACGAGAGGACAAGATTGAATAAAAAGAAAATTAATTTCAAAATAATTTACATTTTTGTTTTAAAAAACTCACATCCATACATCATTTTTCCTTTCAAATTTTCTTAAATCAACAAATTTAAAAAAATTGTAAATTTTACTTTTCTCTGCTTCAATGCAAGTCTACAAAATTAAATGACCTGCTGAAAATCTATTTCGGACGCAGCTCGATTGCGTGTCGCGTAAGGCCAGTCACCAACCACGTGTACCGTAACTAAATATCTGATGGATGGAAAACTGCAAGTTGGAAACAAAATTCTCTTCTTTTCCGTTACACTAAACTCCATAGAGCAGATTTTGCTGACTCAGCATCAGCAGCTCAATAGATGTGAAAATATGAGCAACAAAATCTCTTGCATTGAATCGGAACAGCTGTCATAATCTACCCAGGGCCATTTAAGTCCATTGAAGGCTCTAACCCAAGCACACTAAGTCCGAGAGACATCCCTTTTAGATCCATTGATCCGAATAGCATCCGAAGCAATATTGGACATCCCGTAGGCGTACGAATGTCAAACTAAATTCATCCAGGACTTTTTAGGGTTATCATAAATCGGAAAGAAGTAGGCACAAGCCTCCCAGTATTGAAACTAACTGCAAGTTAGGGCCTAAATAGTCACAACAATAACAAAAACATCGTTAAATACCATTCAAGTGTCACATTTTATAATTTTTTTGACTACGAATTAAGCTTTTCACTTAACTTTACAGGTTAAATTTATCTCAACTGGTTCTAGAGATTTAGCCAAAATAGTAAAAAATCGAATTTTGATGTTTTTAATTTTTTCCTCGACAGTTATTAAATCAAATTCTTAAACATCTACAGGAAATGATAGCCAAACAATGCTATTAATCACCCCTAAACCTTTTTTCTTTATCTTTTATACATTTTACGGGATTAAATAACTTTCAACACTACTTTCAGTCGTACATTTAGATGTAAACATGAAAAAACATAGTAAATACGACATTCTAAATCTGTCGTTCCCGGCCTCAAAAAAAAAAAAAAATTAGGGACTTTTGGTTTAGGTGAAAACACGCCACTGCTCACAAATTTTATTTTATTTTGGTTCAAAAATTCTCTTTAAGCCCTAGACACTGACTTGTGAGCCTATTGCATAATAGGGCCCTGAATATACTCAATTTATTTTCCTAAAACTAATTTAAAGCAAGTTGAAATTTGTTTAAATCACACCAGAAAAATTTTATTATTTTATTTAAAGTGTCCGATTTATCAGACACATCTAATTATGTATAATAAAAATACACAGAAAACATCCAATTCAAACTTAATCTTTTCTTTTTGTAATTTTTTATATTTGAGATGTGGAATTCTACAACAAATAGAAACTAAACATTTCCACCTATTCTCTAATATCGCCAAAAAAAACAGAGAAACCTGAGGACTTTGAAATTAAAAGAAAAAAAAAACTAGTTAAATCACTTAACTATCATCGTTTTGATATGTACAGTTTTATAAATTATACAAAAAAAAAATTGATTCCTAAAATTTGTGAAGCAAAAAAGAAAAAAAGGAAATTAAGAAATGTCAACATGGTACACCAATTTCACTCCATAAACAGTCAAATTAGAATATAGCAACATTATTATGTGGTGTGTGGTGGGTTTCAACTTTTGGAAAGTCACATTTAAAAAAATGAAACAGAAAAGATAAATAAAACCTGTCAAGAAAACAAATCTATCACAGCTGCAAGTTTGTGAAAACAGCTAAAGCTACGTTCAACATGGAGATTCATCCAAATGTTTAGTAAAAACATTTTTTTGCTTTTCTTTTTTTCTTTAAAATACACAAACATAAGGAGTAGAAAAGAGAATTGTATCAAAAAATGGAGGACAAAAAAAATTAATATTTTTTTATCATTTGCACACAAACATTTCTCTATTAAAAACATACTTCGTAGGACAAGAGCGGAGAAAAATTATTTACAAAAAACAAGTTGAAGGTATTGCATCAAACTGATAACTGATTTAACATCCCAACATCAAACATTTTGTTATTTCTAAAATATTTCTATAAATAGGCACAAACAAGCAAAACAAATCTGTGCCGTAAGTACAAAATTTTTTTTTCTTTTAAACCTATACAATATTATGAGACAAACAGGCAGTTTTTAGCTGCCCTTAGTCGATGGTTTTTTAACAGCAGAAGAATTTCATTCATTAAAAGGCACTTTTCAAAAAATTTTTGTCACAATTTGGCAATTTTAAAATAAAAATACATATATATATTGGAATTGCTAGAAAAAAAATTTTAAAAACATTTTTTTTTTTTACAAATATTTTTTCAAGTACAAAGATGCCAAGTACAAAACATAAGACATTCAAAAAGGAAAATAAATTTTTAATTTCTAAATTTAAAAAAAAAAGAAAATCTATTTTGAAAGTTTACTAATAACACGAATGAGAGCTCCATTTTCATCCCTTAGCCTTTGGTTATCAGATCTTAGCTGCTCCAATTGCTGTGAAAAAAAAGAACAAAGATTCAATAAATATTGAGGTGAATTATGATGGATTATACACACACAATAAATCCAAGACAATGTGAGAACATTAATCAGAGTGAATTAAAGAAATGTGACAGAACTCCATTTTGTGCATATCGATAATTTTTTGTATTATATTGCATGATGACACTTCTATTTGCTCAATGCAGAAAATAGTAATAAATAGTTGTTTTCTATTATTTTAATTATATATACTCCTGATTTTATTACTACAGTTAAAGTTGTTAAGTCTGGACACATTTGGGCGCATTCTGCGTAGACCAAAAAGATTTAAATTTGAAGGTTTTGTTTCTAAAAACTGATTAATGAATTCCAAATTCATCCCAAGCTTGATTTCTGCTACTAATCAATATTTTATGGCCTTTGAGAACTGGTTACTAGTAGTAAATAGGTTTATATGAATCTATGAAAAAAAGTACTGGTGTCCAGACTTCACAGTTTTGACTTTTGACTGTATTTTGAAAATATTTGACATTAAAATATTGAAAAAAAAATGAAAGTAAAAGTAACTTTTAGCCAAAACATCATAAAAACCAAGGCAAAGTCAGATGTGACATCATAAATCTTGTTTGTTAACTATAAAAGTTTAGGATAAAAACCACTCCAATTTCAAGTTTTTTGTTATTTCAAGTCGCTGACTGTCTGTATTTTGTATATTGATCAGACAATAACCGTCTTTCTCATAAAACATGCAAAATTGAACCAAATCAGGGCATTCGCTACGAGCAGCAAAATTCCTTTCTTTTAAGTGAGAAAAGTAACTTTTTGCATCTCGTAGTGAATGCCCTTTCGAGTTTATAAACATCCTTTTTCTTGAACTCGTGCAAACCTAACAAAAAAAAAATAAAATAAAACTGTGCTACAAAATTACCAATGAAATATGGAGTTAGCGGAATTTTTCCGTAAGTTCCTAAAAATCTCTGCCCTTCATCGACTACCAGTAAAGCAAACATGCAAACCAACATACTAAAACGCATGTCACATGTTCCATTTAATGTAGTAGTGTCTTAAACATTTCAATTCGAAAAAAATAATACAAAAAACCAAATTAAGGAATTTCAAATTTTCAATAAAAAAAAATTTCAATCTTTTCCTTGAGCAATTCTACAAATGAAACATGCTGCACACACGGTATAAAGAAAATCCAAATTGCATTTCAAACCAAACAAACTCCTACTACAAATCCTCGCAATTTGACATAATCTTTTTCATATTTTTACCTATTTATTTGTCAGTTTGGACACCACACGAGTCAAAGCTCTATTTTCAGCTTTTAATTTTTCATTCTCCTGTTTTAATTTATTCATATGCTGAAAGGAAAATAGTGAAAAATGTACAAAAGTTACGTTTTCTCTTACATAATGTAATAAATAATAATTATTACAAAAATAAATTTATAAAATAACATTCATGCAATGCCATATTCAGACGTGATCATTAGTTACTCAAAATTAAACCCATGCTCGTGCAGAGTCAACACCTGTTAATTAACCACTAATGCGAATCCGACTAACAAACAACAGTAAAAACATAATTTACTACTCATAATAAAAATTTCCTAAAAATAGAAAACAAAAATTCTTTAAAGGTTACGTTACTCATTCAAAAGTAAACACTAAATCTCCAATTAAGCGAGTGACACACATCACGTGAATCGTGCAATTATGTGTATGGAATTTTTCCAAATTAGTTCTCATATCTGTCACCACGCACCATCATTTCATTTATATTAAATGATTAAAGAAGACCAGTATAAAATAAATTGTATCAAGCAGCAACTTGGCGACTTCTTTGTATTTCGTAATCGCCAATCAAATTTGCTGTCACTGAATTTAATTTTCGTGCCGTACACATAGTCGACCATTATGATTTGACACGGACGACCAAATTAAGACACGTTTGGAATTTAAAAATTTTTTAAACAAATTTTCCGCCTTGGGGAATCGAACCCACGACTAAATCCACCGAAGGCAGATGCGTAACTAACTTGGGCAGAATGTCCCACTTTTTCAATTAAGTAAATTCCTCTTAAATGCGTCGAATCTACAGACCAACGAACCAATAAATAAAAAAAATTGAGAAAAATTGTCGATTTGTTTAATTTATTTTTTAAAAATTAATCAAATCGTTAATTTTCAAGTACATGGTGTCAAATTTTAAAACACAATGCGTGAAATAAAGTACAAACACCATAAATGTTAGATTTCATGCTATTAAAACTTATTTTTTGCATAAACACCAGTAAACGATTCATGGTTGATTAGTACACCGTATACAAGGTTCGATATATTTTCTTATTAGGAAATAAAAATAAATCAAATTTTTTATGTTCAAATTTGTTTGTATAGATAGGAAGAATACTCAAGGAAAAGAATGTGTTCAATAATAATGAATCCAATACATGCATTTTTTGATGCACCTTGCTAAGTAAAAACAATTTTCTTTACCGTAATACCGAATTTACTAAAATCTTTACCTTTAGTTCTTCCTCCATTTCTGATATCTTCCTTTCTAAAGCTCTTCTCTCCTAATTAAAAACAAAAATAATAAAAAAATTATTCCATAATTCAAAACATGTTTTTCTTTTACCCTTTTCTCGGCATCATTTGAGCTATTTCTATTAAGATTCTAAAATAGTAAAAAATATTTTATAATTCTATTTTTTTCTATAATTTTTAAAAAAGTGAAATTTTACTTGTATTTTATCTAATTGCTGTTTGGTATCGTCAAGATCTACTTCGGCTTTGCGTAATTTTTCTTGTAACCTTTCATTTTCGGATTTCACATCTTCATATAGCTACAAATAAATAAATAAATAAAGAGTAAAGGATTAACAAGAGAAGTAAATAAACAAACTCGATTTTATCACCTTTTTATAATCCTTCTCATCTGAATCATTTGCCAATCCTGTTGTGCTACTGGCAGACGAAGTTCGACTTAACCGATCGGAGTATCGAGAACCAGATGTATCGGACCTCGTATCAGGTATAGACCCAGCAGATCCAAATCGTGACCTATAGGTCCTCTCAGGAACCTTTAAAGAAATTTAAAAAAATAAAGTTTAAAACATTTTTCAAAAAATTTTTTAAAAAATTATTTTTTTTTCCTACAACAGCACTGGAAGAGGTATTTCTAATTGGACTTGAACTTCTTGGACTTTTTCCACTAGTCCCACCACAACCATACGCCACATTCGACATAGACGCAGATTGCGCTAACCCGCGTCCAGAAGACCCTGAATTGCCTAACCCATTGAAGTAAGAAGTGGAGGCCGACGTGCTCAACGGGTTAAAATAGGAGGAATAACCACTTTTTCCCGATCCATAGCCAGAATAAGATTCCCTCCTATAACCAGACGATGGATATAGAGACGACGAAGGCGTAGAATAGGAGGAATAAGAGGATCCATAGAGCGAACTTGGACTCGTGTACGACGACGAGTACGGGCTCTTTCCATAGTACCCGGATCCGGAATAACCGTAAGACATGATGACGAAGGATGTAGATTGTAGACTATAAATCAAAAGTGGAGTGAAAGTGTCACCGGTTGGTCTCTTTAAGCGCACAAATAAAAGTTAATTGTAGAGTACGGTTGAAAGGGCATCCATCTGCGGAGAAGGAAGTTGGTTAAGGGCAGTAACCTGTTGTACTAGACATGTTCGTTCTTGATGAGGTGCTTATACCAAAACCAGAGACCGCAAAACTGAATAAAACAGTGCACCGCAAACAAAAGCCAAAAAGTTTTTGACTCTGCTCCACCCTATGGGACCCAGAATAGAGGTACATGTAATGGGAACCTTGAGTAATCGCAAGCACAAGGCGTTTGTGGCGTATGACGTCACTTCGAGGCCTCCCGTCCCCCACCCATTTGCCATGGCATCGGTTGGAGGCTGAGAAGAGCAGCGAGTTAAATTTAGCTCGTTTGGCGGGCACCAGCCGAAAATGGCGCCGCGCCAGTTCGCAGATTTTCCGAGGAGATGTGACTCGCTTGTTTACTGCACTTTTATTTTTAACCATGGGAACATCCATCCTCACAAGGAAGGAGTGTGTCTGGCTATGAGAATAAATTTTAAGTGCTAACTTAAACTTCTCGACTTTTTTCTCTACTTGTGTTACACACCACGAACTTTGATTTTTTTTTTTGTAGTATAAAAAAATTTTTTTTTGATTTTTTTGGGAAAATATTTTTCCAATTTCAGATTATATTTTTTTTATCCCCCAGTAAATTTGATTTTTTTTTTCATATAGAATTCGAGGAAAATTACTGGAAAAAATTGCGTCACTGCCACGCCAAATAATAGTTTCTGTAACCGGGCCGTTGCATTTAACGAATGCACAACTTCGCACCCAAAAAAAATTCTATCTATAAAATTTTCTCACATTTAAAAAAAAAATAAAAAAATTATCCCATCAAGGATAAGAGTCCCTGGGATTGCTAATATCAGTATCATTTGTAAATTGCTTTATTACCTGAACATTGCTTTCCTCATCAGCACTTTTCGAGTCTCCTTTCCCGTCTTCTTTATCCTACAAAAAAAGAACATTAAAACCCTGATTACAAATTCACAATAAAAATAAAAATTAAAAAAAATTAAAACATCACAAAGTGCGATTACGAAACATTAAAAAATATATATAATAAGCATGCACAATCACACCCTGTCATAAAAAGCAATAATAAAAATATATATATAAAGTGCGCATAATAAAATAAAATAATAAATAATATTGTAATACTAACATCAGCATCCATATAAACCACCCCCGTTGATCTTCTCTTCGGTCGCCGTCGCCTTTGTATAGCAGCTTGTGTTGTTTGTGCGCTGCCGGTCGAATTCTGCGATCCGTTCTCGTTTTCTTTATCGTTTTCTACACATTCAATATTTTCCATCATTCCACACACACCCCTACCGACATTTACACTCATGTTTTGTGTTTTGTTTGTGTTTGGCAAATCACCTGTCGCGACGGCATCGTTCGTCGATCTCCGAACTCTCACCGTACCAGTAGCCGTACTTATTAACTCATTGTCGCTATCCTTCGCGGTACCTGCGAGCCTCGTTCTTCTCGAATGAACCGTCGGCGACGTCAACGCATCGTCGCTCGTCGCGTTAATTCCTTCGCCCAAATCCCGAGGTCTTCTGGGCACTCGCACATCCTCCTGAACACCATACCCCAACATTTCAGGATCGGGTAACAACAAAAGCAGGTACGCACAAAATAGCAGCGAGGAAATTGGTCGGATGTATGCAACAGAACAAAAATCATAGCAAAAAATTAAAATAACTAAAAAAAATTCATCCATGCGAAGCTGAGATAAATAAAACAAAAAAAAAGTGCATTCATGTAACTTAGCAGACATACAAATGTGCATGGCAATTTTATTCGAAGACCGCGGGTTAATAAAAACGACCACAAACCGTTGTTTTATTGTGATTATCTTGTTCCAGTCTCGATCGCCATGACGACCGTCTCTCCATCAAGTCGCCTGCAGTCGGCGTTTTCTCCTCCTCTTTTGGAGGTAGGCGCCTGCGTTCGATTGTGGTTGAGGGCAGTGGTGGTTCATTTTTAGTTTCGTCTTTGGATTTTTCAGCTTCTTGATTCTGTTGTTTGACCAACTGTTCCGCAGATTTCACTACTTCTAACGTGACTCCCTGGAAAAAAGATTCGTTTATGTTTATTTATTCATTTAGATAAATATTTAATGATGTTCACAAATAAAATAAATTTTTTATAATTTGACCGGAAAGCGAATTAAAACCTAGTACACGCCTGAGTGAAATGAAATTTTTCAGCTCACGTGAAAAGAGCTGATTTCACGCAGGATGCGAGTGACAACTAGTGTTTTTTCAATCTAAGTAAAAGTTTTCAAAAGTGAAAAAATCTTAGTTGAGTGATGTTTACCGAGTGAAGTGCATTTTTTCATTTCACTCTGCAGTTTTCACGTGAAAACTAAAAGGTTTGTACTAGGCTTAAAAGTAGTTCAGACTCAAAAATCAAATTTTTCAGCCAAATAACTTCCCAAATTACAAATTTTCTGTATAAATTTGCTAAATTAGTTGTCAATTTATAAAATATTTCTATTTTCTTGTATTTTCCTTACCTGTGTGGATCTCCTCGTTTCCCGCACACGTTTAGCGTGTGCCTTACGCTGTGTTTCCGATTCCTCGTCCCGGACAGGCGGCTGGAACGACCTCCGTTGCGGAGTGCCTGTTTGATTGCTCGGAGTCGTCGGTGTCGAATCACCGGTATTTATTTCCCCAGTCGTCGACGTCGTCGTTGTTGTCGTCGTCGTCGTCTGCGTCGTTTGCACTGTGACCGCAGGTTTCTGCGTCTCAACGATCTCTTCCCTTTTCCTTCAACACATTCAAGTTTTCTTAGTAAAAACCAATCACACCACACCACACACAAAAAAAACTCAATTTATCCCACCAACGAAACGTCATTACTCATTAGTGTAAATCATGTTAACAGGGTAAGTTTACCATACCTGAGAAAAGAAGGCAAACGGCTACTCGGAGCACTTATGGTGGCGGAAGGTTTGGTGGTAGTTGGCAAAGAATTAGGACGACTGAAGCGGCTCACAATTGCACCAATCTTGAAACCCCTTTGATTACAACATGCCATGCAATTAGCATTTATTAGTTATAATAAGCAAGCTGTAAATAAACTTTTACAAATCAGGCATGTGCAACGTCCTTCAAACCGAGGGTCAGATAGCGAGTTTTTCCTGTACTCACCAGAAAAACTAAAAAAAGTTGTTTTCTTAGTTATTAGTATGGAAAAAGTCACTAGAATAGAAGCTTTGTTTGATTTCAAATGAAAAATGTTTTAAACTCGACTCGGATTACGTCACGGACGTCTGTGGTATTGTCTTTCATAGAATTCTATTTCGATCTATGCGTTGCACATACCTGTTTCTATCTATCTATCTATCTATCTTAAAAATTAATGTATGGTAATTAAGGATTTTAAAGGCATGACTAATTTATTAATGACTGTAGTCTAATTCCTTAGTAATTAATTTATTATGTCTAATTAAAACTCACCTTTCGGGTGCTTCGACGCTTAATGGGCGTTTGAATTCCTGTTTTTTAATTTTAAAACAGAAAATTAGATGATTTGTTGCATTATTTGATTCATGTTTGTTCGACTCACCTCTTGGTTGTTACTTGTAGTAAGAGGAACGGAAGACCGTTGTCCGACACTCGACCGAGGTATGATTTCGTGATTTTCATTGGTGGTTGTCGTGGTTGTTGTGGACAAACTGTCCGTTTTGCGAGCACTTCGCCTCCAGGAGGGAATGTTGTCTTCATTTTCAGTTGATGGTTGAGGGGTTTGTTTGGGAGGGACACGAATCCGCACGTTTTCTTCCGGTTTAGAAGGCACCGTTTGCGGTTTTCGAAGAACAACGGGTGGCTCTTCGCTCTTATTAACCTTGTTTCTTTTTTCTAAATCAAATTAAATCAATGTAAATTTTTTAAAACAGTAAAAACCAAAGAGAAATTTATTTTTCATACTCGACATACCAACTTCATTCTTCTCGTTTGTTATTTCTTTCGTTTCATCCGATTCCGAAGACTCGGACGAAGATTCCTCATCTTTTTTATCCTTAATATCCTCCTTTGAAGGTTCTTTGATTATCAAATTATGTACTGGAACCTTATCACATCCCGCAACCCTAAAAAATAAAAAATATTTATCGATTAATTATATAAAAAAACAAAAATTAAATATTTTAAAACTTACATTCGGCGATTAATGACCGATTTGTTTTCTATAATTTGAGATTTTATTTTGTCCTTTGCCAACTGTGGGTAAAAAAAAAAATAGAAAAAAAGTCATAATGTTAAAAATAAATATTAAAAATAAAAATGTAAAATTTTGCAAGGACAAAACACACTGAAAACAGTGCAGCATCCCATGCAAAATAATACAAACTCAAATAATTAACTTTAGGAAAGGAAAAAAAAAACAATTTTGTTTTATACAACTTTTTAAAGATTTCATGCCCGTCAATCAACTCATCCTGAATCCCAAGGAAAAAAACAAAAAAAAAACACTCAAGCCAGACAATTTTTTTTCTAAATAGTCTGGTTTAGGAGTATTATTACAAGAAAATGAAACGATGCACAAAAAAAAAATTAATTATTTTTTTAAATTTTTGATTATAAATTAAATCATGCAAAGTTGCAAACACCAACTAAGTGGTTGCAAGCACAAAAATAAAAAATGTAATTGGAATAAAACCCTCATTAAATTCAATTAATTGAAAATATGCAAAACTTTTCCGAGCAAAACCCAAAATGCTGTCGTTTCACTTACTTGTCAGCCAAAAATAACTGATAATTTCCTCTTAGGATGAAGATGAATCAATTTATATATACACAGATATAGACTAAGTGTTGTCAAATGCACACAAAAATAAAAAGGCATAAAATCTTTTTTTTTTTCTTTTTTGATTTTCCTCCCATAGTAAATTCTTCGTAAAATCTTATTATCATATTTACAAAAAAAATAAAACGTTTTTATGCTGATGACACGATAAAACAAACTAGGGAGATAAAACATCTCGAGAAAAAGAGAGATAAAGATGATCACAAACTATGTGCAGAACATTTTATGTACAGTTTGAGACAAATGAATAAATAACCAGTCCTAAAGTTGCCCAATCTTTTTAGTGTCCACTAGTACTCACTGAGGCTTGTTTCTTCCTCATCTCTTCTAATAACTTCGCCATCTCAGGCTCAGCTATGTCACTGGCCGTCAGACCCTGAAACATTAATTGAATCAACTAATTACTCACTGGTTCATTGAAATTGACGACCGATGATAAGGGGCTGACGGTTAAAAGATAAAATACCATTGTCTACAGTAACTTTTGTACTTTTAACGATTTTTAGTTACTGATTAATTATTTAAAAAATTTATTTATTTTCTTTTAAGGAAAATATGCAAATATTTTAATTAAATTTTTTTTTGCATAGGTGTGTGTGCTGTCAATTATTCAACACAACCGGTCTGAATCGTGAATATTTAAATCAGATTTTTATGATACCACAAATTCCAATTCACGATATTGTAAAAAGCGCGAAATTAGAAGTCGCTAATCACTTAGGTCGAGGAATTTACATCGCAAAAATCGGAATTCATGATTAGGGCTTCTCTTCCGGTATTTACCGATATCGAAAAACAGGAATTTTCCATTGCTTACCGTATTTTTTTACGGTTTTGGTAACGGTTTTCAGTTTTGGGCGTTTTGGGATGAT
The DNA here is from genome assembly GCA_034695885.1 of Geophilus flavus. Lineage (NCBI taxonomy): Eukaryota > Metazoa > Arthropoda > Chilopoda > Geophilomorpha > Geophilidae > Geophilus > Geophilus flavus. Next base: position 15,587 of record JAQFZO010000363.1, read on the forward strand.
TTTGTTAAAAGTTTTGGGGTGATTTTGGATGATTTTCGTTGGATTTGGGTCGTTTATTAAAGGTTTTTAATTATTTTAGCCACAAAACCTTTTACAACCACTCCAAACCCTCTCAAAATCCACATTATTAAATATTAAACGATTTTAATTTTATTTTTAACTACCGAAAATACCAGTTTTTACAAATGTACGGTATTTGAGAAACCCTGTTCATAATTTGTAAATTTGTAAATTGCGGAATCTGCAATTGCAAAAATTCGGAATGAAATGGGAATGGGAAACCGAATGAAACGAGATGAAAATAGAAAATTTACGTTGCTAAATACGTAAAACTAAACACTGGGCTAACCAATTATGTAATGATTGATTTAATTTGGCCTTTACAGGCTATTCGCAGCACGTTCATCTCGTTCTCTCATCCCAATTCATCATTTCATTTTACGCCCGAATTTCTTAACCACTCGATTTTAATTTCATAATAATTCCAAACAAAAATTGTCGACGAAACCCTTTCGTTTTCATATACTGTACCACAGCATTTTTTATGTCCATTTCAGCACCACGCTCCATGAGCATTTCACACGCCTCCTTTTGCCCCCAGTGAGCAGCTGCATGAAGTGCCGTCCAGCCGTCCATGTCTTGACAATTCAAATCGGCACCACTTTGTAATAAGGCACTGTAAAACAAATCCACAAACTATTAAAAGCCAAGAAGGAAAAAAAAAACCAGGGACAAAAAAAAATCTCGCTAATTTGAACTCGGTAAATAAACAAACTCCACGCACCTCATAACCTTAATATAGCCCTTTGCAGCTGCTACGTGCAATGCTGTAGCACCTGTTTTAGGATGAGGTGTATCTAAAAATGTGCCAGAATTGAGCCATTGATTAGCATCCTCCAACATGAGTCTCTCTTCTTCAGTCCGCGCCGTTTCACAGTCAATCTCTAAAATCAAAAAAACATAAAAATTTAAATTTTATAAGAAAAAAAAAAAAAATAGATAAAAATTCAAATTTATTTTTCCCAGGTCGTATAAAATCAGCTTATAACCCTTCAATTCATTTATATGCAACAAAACGAGCCATTTGGAGAAAAAAAAAATTAAATGAATCATATAATCCATTTCCCAACCTTGTTTATTAATTTCCTCTTGTAACAATTCTTCCATTTCATCCGACTCTGCAATATCGATGGGCAACTCTCCATCGTTGTTCACTGCGGCAACATTAGCACCATGCTCGATCAAATACCTTTTATTCCATAAAATATAAACAAAACATTAGAACCTTAGATTACATCACACGACATAACAGTACAGTACTCACCTCGCAATACTTAAAAAACCACACGACGCCGTCGCATGTAACGGCGTCCAACCTTCGTTATCACCGCAATTAATATCAGCTCCGTTCTCCACTAAAAATTCTACCATCTCTAAATTATCATCGATGCACGACTAAGAAAATTAAAAAAGAAAGAGAGAGAAAAAAAAAATTAATCACTGTCCATTTTCCACGTAGCTATTTATCATTTATGACAATCCGTTAATATTTATCAAATTACAACGCAACAAATCCTATTCGACCTTTTCAACAAATCAACCAGGAAAAAAAATAGCAACACGAGCTAAACTTTTTTTTTTATCGAGTTAAGTAGCTCGTAGGTGCTAAATCGGCCACCATGGCTCCTATAAATGTTATCTGCTTAACTAGCAGTCTCTAAATTTCAAATCTCGTTTTAAGAGAGCAGACTTTAATCGGGAAGTTTAAATTTTTTTTTCTTTTTTAAATTAGGTGCATTCAAAATTTTTGTTTTAATGTTTTTCTCTTGTTTTTGAAAAACTGTTTTTTCCAATAAACATAAAATGAAAATTTTTTGAAAAACTGTTTTTTCCAATAAACATAAAATGAAAAATTCTGTCATCATTTGTCCGTTAGTTAATGCTTTGCACACATTGGATACTAGTGGGAATATAAACGGATTTTAAAACCATTTTTGCTTTACGATAAACATAAAACAGAAAATCGCGTCATCATTTGTCCATCGATACATCACACGCATTAGACACAAGGGTAGTTTGAATAAATTTAAATGACCGAGATTGCTAGAATGGCATCCAAGAGACTCAATGATGAATCGACTGACACTATATTTCCGTCTAGTTCGAAATTCTGCAATTTTTACCTCGTTCTGTCGTCGAAAACAAATTTAAATCGGACATAAACGACTCGATTCTGCCCGTTTTTGTTTTTTATTGCTTTTAGTGTTTGTTTTTCTGCTTTACTAGTGGCCAAATTAGCGACTAATGATCAAAAACAAATAAAAAACAAAGATATTTGGTTTATAGGTGGTGTATTCAGCTGGTTTTGTCACAAACTGTTTTAAAAAAAAAAAACAGAAAAAAATGTACGTAATTAAACAACAAAAACAAGAACTTTGAATGCACCTATTACCTACTGAAAATTTGTTTAAATGGACTTGAAAAGATAAAATAATTTAATTTTAATTGGTTGCACTGAAAAGAAAAAGGTTATTTTGATTTTGTCATCTAAATCTCCTTTGCCAAGGAAGATGTAAAAGATAGAAAGTTCGCTTTTTAAAGTACAACAAGAATTGGCAAAGAAAAACTTGGCCACTCTTTAACTAGGAACAAAAGAACAGTGTGCGAGTACAGATGGTGCGTGATGTTTTCTTTTTAAAAAATTACAGCTGTGCCGTGAGATTTTAATAACGATCGTAAAATAAAAATCAAGAATTACTCATTATGCACTAACTAACCAGGTTGGGTGTCGAGTTAGTCGGGGAGGTTCGGATTTCGGAAGGGTTAAACAGGGTTTAAGTTGATTTATTAACCTTAATTCCCTGTAATCCTTGTTAAAGTGGGTATTAGTATTCAGTATTCGCGATTTATTATGGATGAATTTTAAATTGTCGTTTGTTTATTTGGGTTTTGAATAGATTTAAATTGGTTATGCGCAGTTTGTGGATTGGGAAGGAAAAAAGTATAAAATAAAAATAAAAAACAATGGTCTATTTTTGTTGGCTCGTTTCGTCATGTGGTGATCTTACGATGAACCAAGTGACAAAATGTTTACGTTAGCAGTAAATCGAACTAAATGTGGGAAAAAAAAGGTTAGGAGAGATAATCTGGTTACATCACATTGGACTTATTTGGTATTATTTGACCTAGACGCTCAAAAAACGAGGAAATAGTAGAAAAGTCCTTTGTAGGAATCTGAGTGACTCGATGGAAAATATAAATGGAATTTCTTCTGCATAGTTTACCCCGGGGAGACTGACATTCGGGAAATTCGGCGATGGCATTTTGAAATTTCTGATTTTATATTAAGATTTTGGAATTGTAAAGTTTTTTTTGGGTTTGAAAGATTTTTGGGATGTGTAAAAAAATATTTTTGGATGGATTGAGAAGATTTTAAAAGATTTTTGGGATTTGTAAAGAAACGATTTAAATTTTTTTTTTAGGATTTAGTAAAAAATTTGAAAGATTTTTGAATTTTTTAAGATTTTGTAAAAAAAATTTTGAAAGATTTTTGAAATTTATGAAGATTTTGTAAAAATTTTGAAAGATTTATGAAATTTATTTAAGATTTTGCAAAAGATTTTTTAAGATTTTTAAAATTTAAAATTTTTGCTGTGATTTTAAAACCCAGATCTGTAAATTTTACTAAAATTTAGTCAAATTTCAATTTCAATAACTTTCTACAGATTTATAACATTTAAGGATTTTCATAGAATTTTCACGATTTTTTTTTTGTATCCATCGAAGATTTTTTACAAATGTCAGCCTCCTCCAGTTCACCGCACTAAATTTACATCATCTGGCGATTACAAGGTTAAAAATCCTGTAATAAAAATATTCATATCTCAGTTTCGTATAATTATAAAAATGTAAACAAAATTAATCCTTGGTTAAAAAATAAAAACGAGGAAAAAAATACTCATCCAAGGCCTCCTTTTTGTTTATACACAAAACAGCATCATCACTGATCCTACCAATAGATACCCATATTCACCACACAATATTTCCCAGCACAACTTTTCAACCATCCTTTCTACATATCCCAGACCAGACTCGATTTTTCAAAAAATAAAAAAAAACTTTCGTATTAAACCATTTTATTTTTAGTTTTCCACATATTACAAAACTCTCGGGAATTCCCTTCACTGTCATCTCTATCGTAAAACCAACTTTCACACACATCTAATTTAACTGCGATTTTTTTTGGCCATAATCCAGAATGATCTCACAATTATTATTTATAAAAAAATCTTATAACTCTTTAATAACTATCCCTGCAACCCTAAAAAGAAAAGCCACTTCAAGTATAAATATGAACCTCGTGGTCTAAATTAGTCCCTAGTCATTGACCCTGTATAAATTCTAACACTAATTTGTCTTTTTTAAAAATCGTCACCCTAATTTTACCGCTAGGGCTAAAATTGGTGGGTGTATAAGGGGAAAATATGCGGATTTCGCTTTCGGGGGGGTTTGGAATTCACTTATTTATTTTAGATGGGATTTTTAAGGGGGAAATTTTACATAACAGTCGATTCTTTTGATATTTAATCGTTGAGAAAATCCTAGCGCGCTAAATAGACGAGTCTTAGTTTATTTTTAGATGATTATTCTTCACAAAGTGATTGCTCACAACACCATATGCTGGAGAGACTTAAAAAGTGATTCAAAAATTTTACATTTTTCCACACTTATGTAACTTTAAATGATGTCTAGATATTTCTATAGACAAAAATTACAGGGTTTTAAACGATGTAATCGTTACGTATTCATATTTTCCTGCTTTTCTCAATTGTTTTTCATAATTTCTTCAAAATTCACCTCAAAATACCGACTATCTAAACAATTTTTTCGATTTTGGGCCTTTGGCATTCGACCCCTATACAAAATTCAAAAAAAAAATCACAAAATGGCGCCAAAACAGCGCGTGTATCACCTCATTAGGGTCATGGGAATTAGTTGTGATCATGTACTTTTGCTCCAGCAAACTAAGTTGTACAGGAATTCCTAGAAAAATTTTTTTTTGATTTATAAAAAATATTTAAAAATAAAAAAATTACCTTGAATTTTTCTTACTAAATATACATGACAGAAATCAATGCATCATTATGCAACCGGAAATTCTGGATGATTAATACCATAACAGTATCAGTAAATAAAAAAAAAATACTGCATAAAAATCACACCGTGTCAAATCAAACAAAAATAAACAAAAAATAAAAAACAAAATCTCACCAAAAACATATCACCATCCCTCATCTTTCGATAACCAAAACAACACGACTCATCGGTCAAACCCACAAACCGATCCTTTCAACCCTTTTAATCACCACCTCTTAACCTAATTCCTTTAAAAAACCGGGAAGGAAAAGATGCAGGAAACAAAAATTCACTTCTTTACTTTTCGCATACGACGCAGCCATTTTGTTTGCCGCTCCCCGCTTTTACACTCGTAATCGTAGTAAAAAAAATAAATAAATAAAAAAAAATCAAGAAAGAAGAAAAAAAAAAACAAGGTCTATTTCAAGCCTTATCTCTACAAATTGCATCTACGTTTCGACGCTTTACTATAAAATTTTTACCTGATGCAGTGCAGTGAGCCCATCCACGTTTGCCGTGTTGATGTCGGCTCCCCTTCCAATTAGCCGCTCCACTTCGTCCCTGTCTCCAGCAGCACAAGCGGCTAAAAAGACGCATCCGTCGCTAAAATTAATTTTCTTCGTCCGTTCTTTGAGTTGAGTGCATTCTTTGTTCGTTTCTGATTCTTCCCATCTTTTCAGTTGCTCGATACGTTTAAATTTGGCCGTCCCCGAAAGGGCTTCCATTAGAGACGAAGTCAAATCCATTACTGCTGTTGATGGCTCGGTATCAGAAATGTTCGCACTTTTAAAGGCCGGTTTAGGTCCTACATGACATGCGGGTGCTCAAATAAGTTCGTACAACATACCGTTCGGCGTCAGTCACACCACGAGGAAAAGAGAATCGGTTCTAAGTAACCAGATAATGGGGAATGAAAGGGAAGGGAATGAACGATGCGATGGCTGACTAAAAATTGCGGTCAGCGACTTGCGGTGTTGGGGTGGAGAGTTAGAAATGTGTACGACGCTCTGTGGATAACTCATCTTTATTATCTTTTAAAATTGAAATAATATTATTGAACTGTTTTTATTTCCGGATTTGATTGGGATTAATTTTTATTAAAATAAATTTTAAGTGTTTGTTTGATTTTTTTACAAATAGATGGCGATTTTGTCTGAGATTTAGTGATGGTCGATGATGGCGCCATATTTGAATGTGATAGCAGCTGCTGAGCAGACAGAACAGAGGTTAAAGACCTGAACACCTTTTTCTTTAGAATTTCTTAATGATACGGTTGCACGTTTGTCGTTTGTAAAGTCGTCTCAACCATGGTGAGTTTTTGTTAAACTCACTATTTTTTTTTTTACTTTTATTATTCTACATCCTGAATAACTATTGAAAAGAAAATAATAAAAGATTTATTTTGATGAGTTTTTAATTGGTTCTGATTATACCCAGAAATAACATCACAAAAAACGTAATTTAAATTTGACTTTATATATTAAATTACTTGGACTTTTCTGTTTTAACATGTGCACCATGTTGTCATCCTTTAATTTAATTTGAAACCAATTCAAACTCACAACATCTGCAATACCTCAGTGAAGTCTGGAGAAATGTTGGCGATGTTGGCAAACAGGAAACGCAATTGAAATAAAAAAAAATTGACTTTTACAAATTAGCAACAGTCACATTGCACTATAAAAGGCCCATTTATGTGATATACGACTTCAGTCTTATTTATGGTACGATGATCTTGAATTTTTTTTTCTTCGTGACAGACATTAACTTTTCTGTCATTACAATTTTTATTTCCGAACAATTTTAAAGCCAAGTTTAACATCCATCCAGTCTATACACAGTCTTGAAATCTGATATAAAACGCAGGAGTTCCTGTTTGAACCCAATTTCTAAGAAAAAATTGTTTACTGGCAGATAAAACACGATTGAATTAACAGGTCGAAATATTGTGTGAAACACATGTAAATAAAAATGTAAATGTAAAACCCAACTAAAATTATAATGTTTATATTCAAAAGCTTTTTTTTATGAAGAAGAGATCACTGATGAAATATTAATTCACATAATGAAAGATACAATTTGTTATAATTATAACACTATATATTTTTTTTTCAAATACTGGTATGTAACATACGAGTAAAAGTATTTATAAAAGTATAACATTTTCTTGAATAAAATCTAACTGTTTTACAATCAACAAAATAGTTCAAGCAAACACTGATTTTTTCATTGCTAATCTCTCGTTTGAGAATAGATTACAAAATTGGCAGTTTTAGTAGAACATAGTATAAAGTTCAGGCTTTTTTATTGTATACAGAAGCTTTTGTATCGAATTAATATCCAATAAAATCACGTGGTAAAAATTCTCAGTCAAAATTAGGAGAACAGAAAAAAAACAACAAAAATGGCACAGTCGAAATTGTATCACCCTCTTTATATACATGAGAAAATGTTTGAAAGCAAAATAAATCGTATTTATATTTATTTTATTCATTAAATTGGTGTTTCTGTGGTGTTGCCGTCACCATGGTGTTGAGCAACTGCAAGACTGTGGCGCTTGGCGAATAAACTCATCCTGCGTTCTTCTGCGATTTCATCGCGTTCTGCGTGTTCACGATCTAGTTTATCCAGATCCTTTTTCACTAAATGATAAACAATTCCAGCCCCAAATGCATCACCGACAACGTTAAGCGATGTCCGCAATCGATCACTGTATAAAAAGAAATGTAGATATTTTAATTTTAATCAAATAGAAATTCCTGTCAGTTATCTTTTCTTGACTTACAGCAGCCAATCAACTGCAAATAACATTGTGATGTTTGTTACGGGCAGACCAAGAGCTGTCAAAATGAGCACCATGGTCACCAAAGCTGCACTGGGAATACTCGCTGCTCCAACACTGGCTAAAGTAGCAGTTAAACTAAAATAAAGAAAAATTTATTGAAACATTGAAATAATATTTAGTGACGAACTGACGAACTGTCCACGTAAATTTTCTCCACTATCCAAAAGATCAAATTAAAAGTCACTTCAACTACAAGACCTGGACAGTTTTCTCCCCATGAATAAAATTAACGGTGTATCTATTCTCACGGACATCAGTGACAATAGCCAGGCCACACAGGACCAGCTTTTTCACGGACATATTTGGTGTATATTGTATTCTCATGACTCAGTAGCAGAACAAACTGTTTCATATGTGGTAGGATGATTACGAATCCTCTCATTATAGCAATATTCATGTGTTGAGGCTCGTAAATGTGCGCAGCAGTGCGATAATATCATTTCTCGCAAACGTACATCGCCGGTGTGCACAACCACTGGCAAATACGATGTACGTTTGCTAGAAATGCGATTTTCGCACACTGTTGCGAGCCTCGGGGTATTGATTTTCGAACTTACCGCATCTGCAGGATTCAGAACCACCCTATCACATGTTCTGTTACGTATTGTGTCATCTGATTGGTGGATATAATGTACGACAAATATGTCCGTGAAAATAGATGTTGGTGAGAATAGACACGCCGTAAAACTAAAAACCTCTAGGTATTGGTTCAACCCACCTAACTGTAATTAATTGACCAATATCCAGGTCTACTCCTTCCAATTGGGCGATGAATATAGAAGCGACCGCTTCGTATAATGCCGTACCATCCATATTTATAGTAGCACCGACTGGTAAGACGAATCGCGTAACTCTTTTATCAATACCGTTGTTTTCTTCCAAACATTGAAACGTGACAGGCAAAGCCGCAGTGCTAAATTTTCAAAAATTTTCAACAACGATTTCACTCACAAATTTACATCAACCATACCTCGATGCAGTACCAAGAGCCGTAATCCAAGCATAGAGCATACCGTAAAAAAATTTTGCAGGATTTCTCCGAGTGATTAAGAAGAAAATGAGTGGTAATGTTATTAATCCATGTATTAGTAGACCCGATATAACAGTCACCATATACAGTCCCAACGTCGTTGCTGTTTGCGCCATATCCGATATGGACATGAGTTTGCCTATAATGAGGAACATGATTCCGATAGGCGAGTACCACATCACGATGCCCACAATTTTCATGATAATTTCATTCAAAACGACAAAAAACTCGACCATCAGTTTTCCTTGATCCCCCATTTGGCCAGCGATGATGCCGAAAATAATGCAGAATACAATCAATCCTGAAATATTCGAACTGAATTAAATAATAACGCAGCAATAAAATGAAGAAATACTGAAAAATCTACCCATAATGTTGGTTCCCTCTTGATACATAAACTCCTTCTTAAATGTGGTATTGTCTGATATATTAGGGTAAATTGTTTTGGTGGTTCCTGTTTGAATGCAAGCTTGAATTAAATTTTCAGGCAACATATTTCTACAAAAGAAAGATAAAATGTACAAAATTAATTTTATTTTTTTATTTTTTTTATTCCAGATTTATAATACCTGATAATGTCTAAAATCGATTCCAATGTATCCACTCTATCGTCAGATGTTGTTCCTGTTTTATTCTGAGCTATATCTGGACTTCCTGGATGAATTGCAACAACAAGACCAATTCCCAAAACTGCTGCCATTACAGTTGTTATCATGTAATAAGCAAAAGCCAGAGAACCCATTCTCCCACTAGACCGTGGGTCCAACCCTGCCAACCCTGAGAAAAAAAAATTAACACAAAGTATAGGTAAAACAAGTATTTTCCTTTTGGGAGTTGTAAAGTAATGTATTAATTAGAATGGTTAAGTGTTTACCTGTAATTAATGATGAAGTAATTAAAGGTAGAATAAGCATTTTAAGCGCTCTCATCATGATTTCACCAGGAAAAGACACCAACATGACAGTTTCGTCGTCAAACTTTGCATTTGGTTGATCATCCGGCAAAGCTAATCTTGCTAGAAATCCTATGACGAATCCGAGTAATACTCCGATAATGGTTAGGCAAAGTAATAAATTATTCAGAAACCAATTACAGAACTAGAACATAAGAGAAAAAAAATTATGTTTTGACGGTTTTGGGTTTCCCTTTCACATGATGCAAATTAAACATGACTTTCAAATGAAGAAAAAAAAATGTTTTCGCAATTAAGTTTTCTTATGTCAGCAACCCGCATTCCAATTTGGGAATATTTTTTTTTCCTGTCTGTTTTCAAGTCTCTACGCCTCGGTTACTCTGGTCCTTTTCCAAAAACCAAATGAGACTTTGGTGACCTTACAGTTGTTAGGCTCAACTTTTCATCACAGCCAAAACACACTTTATAAAATCGAAAAAATGTCACCCTTGGGTGTTAATGTAGCCTCAACCTACATAATTGACAGTAGACTTGGTGTGAGGTATATTTGAAAGAACGAGCTAAACTGAACTTGCAAAATAGATTGATGGCAACCTAAAAATAAGAGACTGCTCTCTCTTCAAAAAATGAAGTAATGGATGCGACAAATATAGTAGTAATACAGCTTTCATCACTTATGCATTCCTTGCTAATCTTGTACCATAAATCTGTTATGACTGAGTTACTGTAAAGAAAACGGTAGCATTCAATGTTACTGAATTAAAACATTTTATAACAGTAACTGTAATGTGTTTAATTGCCACAGAAGTAATGGTATTGCCTACTTTTGGGCAAAAACACCGAAAATGTCTGTGTGAAAGCCGAACCAAAGATTTTTAGCTCATAATTCTTGTTTATAGAGTTATTGCTGGCGTTAAGCCAGTGTTATGACAATTACACTGTGACTGCAACACGTTACCGTTACTGGCTGCTAAAGAGTAACGAGTTACAAAGTGCTACTGTTACTTAACAGTTAAGCACAGCCCTACAGCCAATCAGTTTTAAGTGCAATTTTCAGTGAATAGACTTTTTTTGTGGTAAAGGTTCAAAATCTGTACTGAACAGACCTCTAAGGCTCGGAGTAAACGGGCACGTACCCTTAATGGGCACTTACGCTCGAACCAAAACCGTTAGATCGGTGCTGAAGACCTCCATATTTTTTTGAAAGTATACGCATGCATGCGTTCTTAAGAATA
>JAQFZO010000364.1:0-26716 GCA_034695885.1 Geophilus flavus
CTAATCGCCTGTTTAAAAAAAATTAAAAAATTAATATTTATGATGAGATGGATGATAAATTTGTCTAAAATACCATCCAACGTTTTTGGCGCGGGCGTTCGCCATGTAAGTCCAAAAAGTGTACGCTCCTTTTTCGTCGGGATGCAAATTTCTGAAAGAATCCACAAATTTGTTGCTCTCTAGAAGTTCAGTGAACCCATCACGCTCTTCTTGCGTGAATCCAGCATTTCTTTTGTCGGGTTTTGGGTTCGCTATATCTAAAAAATATAAATTCAAAAATGTTAATACGAATGATTGTCGAGCGATTTTTGTTTCTACGAACCAATTTCTTCGTGCGCAACATTCAAATCTCCGGTCAAGATAACCGGCTTTTTGTCATCGAGTTTTTTCAGGTAAGCTCGAAAGTCGACATCCCATTTCTTACGGTAGTCGAGTCGAACTAACTTACGACCAGCATTCGGCACGTCTAAAAAAAAAATGTGTTAGTGCAGTCGGAATACAAAAATCGGGGAAATTTTATTATTTACATGCAGCAACTACGTAAAACTTTTCATATTCTGCAGTAATAACTCGACCCTCTTTGTCGTGTTCTTCCATGTCTATAAATTCGAAACGATATAGTGAAATTACCTTGACGAAATCACGAAATGGCGACTCAGAAGTTTATAAAATTCACCTATGCCATAAGTAACTTTTATAGGCTTAATTTTCGTGTACAATCCCACTCCAGAATAACCATCAGTCTCGCCCGCCAACCAGTAATTGGTGTAACCATCGAGCGCGGACTCCGCTGGAATTTTATCCTCCGCACATTTGGTTTCCATCAAACAAAATATGTCTGGATTTTCTTGTTTTAAATACTCCAGACCACCTTTCTATAAAATAAAGTTATAAAACACTTTATTCTGTGAAAAAAAATTAGCATAATTTTAATAAAAAAAAACCTGAATCCAAGCACGAATTCCGTTGACGTTCCATGAAACAATTTTGAAATTCCATTTTTCTCCGTCCTTATTTTGTGCAACCACATCAAAATTCATGTCTTTTAAATAAGCTGCGGCCCCGTCGGATTTGCTAGTTTTTGGTGGCTTTGTACTCGGTTTCTTTGCTCTACCTTTTTTAGGTTTTGGTATATCATCCTCATCATCTTCGCCTTCGTCACTCTCATCTACATCATCAACCTCGTCTTCAACCTTCTTTCGTTTGTTTCTGCTTTCGGCACCGTTCGATTCACTAACCTACGTGGCGATTAATTGACAATTGACACGATTATTTCTCAAACAGAACAAAGAATACTTACTTTACGTTTGGTACGCGCCATTTCGAATGATGAATTCGTGCAAAGTGCAAACCGATTGTAAAGGCCAAATCAAAACAAAGGCGAAGGCGTTTATTAGTTCGATGATGCACCGCTAGGATTCGCCGGTAGCCGGTTTATTATTGCAAATAAATTATTATTTTGTGTTCTTCTTTTGGTAGTGAAAATATTACCATTAGTAAATTTAAAATAATAAATACAATAATCTAAACCTAGCAAATTTTGATCTTATTGGCCTTACTACACGATGCTGTCCATGCTGTTACGTGTTTTTGATGTAACCGCGGTCGCACAGTTGAATATGGCGTCGCTGTTTCTATTTTGGTGTGTTTTGGTTAATGCATTTGCCTACGCTTTTATCAGTGTGATTGTCAAAATGGTAAGTTTGATTATAAATTTCATTACTCGGATACCGTTCCTGACAATTTATTAATCGTTGCAGATATTGGCAGTCATATTTCGGCGAGAACGGAGCAGCATTACGCACCTAAAAAATACAGTTAAAAGTTTAAGATCAGATTTAAACAGGGTAAATATGGTCGATGAGTTCCCAAAACATGCAAAAATTCAGCGGAAGATATTAGAATTGACAGAACGAATGTCAAGAGAAAGTAAGTCGTACAAACTTAAATTTTGTTATGTTTTTTAAAAATTCTATTGCACACAGCCGAGGCCAGAATCCCGCAAATGTCGCGAATTAAATTAATAGCGAGTGTTTTACTTCATCTGATATGCGTAAGTGTAATTGACGCTCGCATATTGTTTCATTATTTTAAAATTTACAACACTTTAGGGCACGAGTGCAGTATATCTCATATGGAATTATCGCTACGTTCCCGTTCTTAAAGTGCCAGAAGAATGGTTATACCCATTAAACAAATTAACAGCATTTCCAATGCATTCAACGGGAGACATCGGAGTTACTATGTGGTTAGCAATATCTTGTACAGTAGCTAAACATATTATTGGAAACATGTTTCAATAAAAATTTTTTTACTATATTTATATTTTTGTACAGCTGTTGCGTAGATTTAAATAAATTACAATAAAAGTGGACTCGTTTCGTCTTCTATTGCTCCTGGGATGGGACTCATGACTTGTTTGGACAACACGTTGCTTTTTTCTCTAGGTCTTCTTGGTAACAAAAATCCAGAATCCGACGAACTTCTGATTCCCGAGTCGAGTCTGAGATCGAATTCCGTCTTGAGCGGTAATGGGGATTCGGTGGGTCCGTCGTTTCCAAATAATTGCAACATGAGACTGGATTTTTTCGATTTGGCACTCAAGGGTTTTGTTTCGACTGTCGATTGGGACAGTTGTTCGCTGTCGGCAGCTGGATTTGGCGATGAAGTGACCCAGATTTTAAATTCTTGAGTAAAATCTTGAGAAAAGGAATTTTGCCTGGATTGCATTTCCTTGAATTTGCCGGGAACGAGTTCTTCGGAACGGGATTGCTGTGCAATCGGATGGAAGAAACCGTTGTTGGTAGTTATGAATTCCGTGTCTTTGGAATGCGATCTTCTTCGAATTTCATCCATGAAATTATAGTGCATGTCGTCAGATTGTTTTTCTTCAGTTTCATCGTTTTCCGATGTTGATTTATGTTGTCTGGCTTCGATATTTGGCAATGCATTACGTGGTTTTAGTTGAAAATTGTCCAAATTATTCACAAAGAGAAAATCACTGGTCTCCGAAACGCCTTGCCCGACCTAAAAAAATTAATTCACTGAGAATTAAAGATTTTTAAAAAGAAAAAAAAATAAATTAATACATTTTTTTCTTCGCTTTTCCTAAATTCCTTGGCATTTTTACGAGTCGGTGATAAGGATCTTGGTTTTCTTGGTGATTTATGCGCCGTGTAAATATTTCTTATTTCCAATTCCCTTTCCTTTTCTCTAAGCGTGACGGACAATTTATCAGCTTTCACTTGAACCTCGTGGAATTTTTTCTTCGTTTCCTTATGCCGGGCAAACTCGATAGCTAATTGGTGTTTATAATTTTTATCTCGCAATTCCAGATGATGTTGCATTTCCTGCAAACAAAAGATTACATCATTTTTCACCGGAAACACACATTTTTATTTCTCAAGAATGCTTACTCTAATCTTTTTTTCCTTGTCTTGCAACTCGATTTGAAGAGTGTCTACTTTTTTATTCAATGCTATTCTCTCGTCCAAATGTTGTTCCCTGACAATTCCTTGAAGTCGCTGAAGCTGAATTCGCGCTTTTTCCAACTCGATCGCTTTATCGCTTTCCCTTTTTTCACTCGTTCGCTGTTTTTCCGTCGCTTTTCTTAAAAGTTCTCTCAAAGTTCGTACCTGAAATAAAATAAAACTCGTTCGTTTTTTCATTACAATTCAATCGATGTTTTAAATTTTATTCACTTCTTCTTGGTGAGATCTCAGTAACGATGGCAATTCTCCCTCGTTTCCTTCATATCGTTTCAAAGCAATCGCTTGTCGTCTTTGAGTTCGCTTTAATAATTTGTTTTCGTTCTCTAAATCCTATTAAAATGGAGATTTAGAAAGATTTAATGCAACTCGGTCAAATCGGTACCTTTTGTTTGGTATTTAATGATTGTATTTCATTTTGCAATTCGTGAAATTTTAATCTCCGATGACATCTCGCTTTTTCGATTATGCTGTCCGTGTCCTTCATTACATTCTGGCGGTTCAAACCATTTTTTCCTTTCCTTGGCCTGTTGTTTCCTATTGTCGTAGTGTACGGGTGTTTTGTTGCACCTGATATGAAATTGGAGTTAAAATTATGAGAATCAAATAAAATTTATAAAATAAGACTTAAAATTACCAATAACTTTTCTCGGTTTACTGAAACCGAAACGAGAATTTTGGATCAAGTCACGCTCTGACTCTTGTTCCTCACTGCTCGGAGTAAAATCACTGTCATAAGTTGTATTTTCGTCCTGTTCGACCAAAGAAGCAACAGGTGGTAAAGACGAACCAATTTTGTTTCTTCTCGCCATGTTTGGATAGGAAAAAAATGTTTTTTGCGTATTTATTAGGATGACAAAGCTCAATCTCATGATATAGATGAAGAAAAATCGATGCTTTTCCTGTGATTAAATATTGATTTTCTCATATTGCTTTCGTACTTTTCCAGATTGCATTGATCACAGTGTATCGATCTGCAAAATATGTGTAAAAAATATTTTTTAATAAAAAGTTTCGCAACCGTTTCAATCTTAATCTTAAAATATTCAAATTGCATAACACGTTGCATAAATTTTTTTTGTTTCTCAAACACGTTCACCAATCTGGAAATCTCCGTAAATTACCTTGGATTGAAATCCTGATAAATATCGTCTGCATATTCCATCCGCAAGAACACGCTTGAGAAAGTTGTCTTGGCAACCGGAAACTCATGTTCCACAAAACAACTTTTTTTTACTCATTTTGTTTGTGTGCAATAAATATTTTATATCATTCAATTTCAAATTTAAAAAAATAATTTTTTAGCTATTAAAATAAAAGAAATATAAAACATTTAAAATTCGGCTCCGGAAATTACATCACTCGACTCCTGACGGCAAATTGGAAAAGTAAAGAGTTTTACACAGCAGCCGATAGCTGGGGTTGCTGGGGCTTGGCCAAACGAGAGAGAGAAGCAAATCACAAATGAGGAGTGTTTATGGTTGGATAGTCAAGCCTGGCGAGGTGAAGGTCCTTGTTGGTGTCTGAGTGGATAAAAGCACTTCTTAGTTCCTCCTTGAGACTTAAATAAGATTCCCAGGTGAATTTCCAGCATTTCCCGCAACGAAAATGGTGATTAAGGTCTACTTATCAGGAATTTCGGCCAGCAAAGAGGTAAACAACACATGATATCGTGAGAATTAACCCATCCCACATATCTTATCGAACCAGACGATAAAATTCATGCTTAAATATTTGATTTTCGCTCGCATTTCATTTCGAGTGATCGTCTTTCACATTTCCAAATAGTCGGCTTTTCGATGGGCAACACTCCAGTTCCTATCTATTTAAAGACACCGACGAGTAAATAAGTAAATACGATTGTATTTTAACTATACCAAAATTACAATTTATATTTTACCCTAGGAATTTTAAGAAAAAAAATTAAGCGATGAAATATGAGGAGAATTAGTTCCTGCAATTACGCAGAGTTTAAGAATTAAAATAATTGCCCGTTTATAATGTGCTCGTTTGGCTTCTGGAATGTTCAGACAGACGACTACTTGACTTTAAAGGTCGTTAAATACCCGAGTTGGTGACCATTTTTTTTTCTGAGGAATAATTTTGTTTAAGTATATACAACACGTGTTTATTAAAGCGTTGAGGTGGGCGTTGGTCCGGGCTCGCATTTGTGAGCATTAAGAATTGAATCGCGAGATAAATTATGTTGATTTATTTCATTCCTTAATATGCGAGAGAGGGTTTGGAAATGAAAATTAAATGATGTTAAGAAGCTTACGGTTAATTGCTGTAAAATATGTGGGGGATTAAGGGTTTAGCACTTAATTTTTTGTGGTAAGAGGATGTTTAAGTGTGCAATTAGTTGAGGTAGACATGAACTTGAAAATTAGAGGTTGGTGACTTTTTTTTTTTATTAATATTTTTTGGAATATTTTATTTTTTATTTTTTTAGATCAAGAAGCGTCAACAGCGAGCTTTGTTGATTTTAGACAGTTGCAAGATTGATTATGAATCGATTGATATCACCGAACCAGGATTGGAAGAGATGAGAGAGTTTATGGTGCAGAACAGTAAAGTAAGGGAACCGAACAAAACTCCACTTTCACCACAGTTTTTCAACGAGGACGTTTATTGCGGCGTAAGGAAATGGTTAATTAATACAAATTAACATACGTTTATGTAATCTTTCTTTTTATTTTATCAGGATTACGAAGATTTCGACTCTGCCGTTGAAGTGAACGAAGTTTTCCCGTTTCTGAAGTTGGAAAATAATGGAAATGATTTTCAATACAGTTTCAATAACATAAATAACATGAAAACGACAAACGGAGTAAAAAAATGTTTATTATTATTTTTTTTAAAGTCGTGAATGATGAAAACATTAATTTGTTTGTTTAGGACGACTCGAGAAAATCGATCACACCGGAAAAAATGGAAAACGAAGCCGCCGAAAAGGATGAAGAAGGTGAGGTTATTAAAGATAGTAACGAAACAGGTGATGGTGAAGGAAAGGGGGAGGAGGAAGAAGAAGCGGAAGATGATTTTTGGGCGCAAGACGATTCGAAAAAGAGGAAAAAGGAGGAAGACGAGGTTGTGGAGGAGACGAAAGAGAGCAACGAGGATGGAAATGAGGCCGAGGACGCGAGTAAAAGGTTAAAAACTGATGGTGAGGAAGCGAAAGAGGATGCTGACGTCGAAGAAGAAGAGGAGGCAGAAGCAGAAGAGGCGGACGAAGTGGAGGAGGTTAAACCGGAAGTCGAAAGTGAAAAAATGGAAGAGAAAAATGAGGAGGAAGAGGCGGCAGAAGGCGAGGAAGAGGAGGAGGATGATTTCTGGGCTGGAAAAGATTAAGCGTTGGAAATATAGATCGATGTAAAAAAAAAATAAGTGGAATAATTAAGGCGCACACCATGATTTCGAAACGTACCGTACTTAATGTATAAAATCAAATAATTTTGCTTTAATAGTTTAGCTCGGGCTATAAATAATTTATTTTTAATTTATTATAGATTTTATGTGATTTATTTATTAAGTTATTTATTAATTTATTATTTTTATTAGACAATTTTATATTAATGATTTGTTTTTCTTTCTTTCCCCAAATTTAGCATGAACACGCAGTGTGCATCATGAAATCGTAGCTGCTTTTGCATGCTCGGCTAGTATTTAACACAAAAAAAACCTACATTTCATGTATAAAAATTATTTTTTTTAAAAAAGTTTGTTTTTGTTTTGATAACAGCATGGTACACAATTTTTTTTTCCTTTGGTTTGTGATTTTTTTTTATTCATTGGTTTGTGATTTTTTTTTATTCATTGCTGATCTCCAAAACCAGGGACCAATTTCTCGAATATCCTGATGTAATTTGTACTTAAAAAGCAACGAAAATTATCAGCAATGGTGGATTGTTTGTTTTCTATTTGTATAATAGATGGTTAACAGTTGTTTTTTTTATTTATGCTTAAGTGTGGAACTAATTTTGTTATTTTGATTTTTTGACTAATTTAGATCGTTTAATGCTCAAATCTAATCAATAATTACTAATATATATTATTATATACTTAACCATACCGGTAAAATGCTTTATATTACCTTATTTTGTCTGTAAATATTTTTTTTTATTTCAATTTTACAATTTACCAGTTTCTCAGAATCGAATTTCTCTTATAATGATCAAACTTTGTTAAATCTTTTTTTAAATGCATAACAAAAATTAATTTGGTGCTTTTTTTTCCCTTCTCATTTTGTATTAGCTTATTTAGAATGTTTGTTACTTAAAATAAATAATAAATATTAATTTGATTGAACTTTTAACTCATTTTATTTCATCTTTTGTTTAATCCAAATTCCCGTACAAAAAGACAACCAGATTGCAATCGGGACTCTCCAAACGAACAACTGGGACGATCGAGACACAACAGCCAAAAAATTCCTCGATCAACTTATAAACACTCGAATCGTTTTCGCTTGTACAAAAAATCTGAACGTAACTAACGTCGATGTTTTCATTCAAATTTTCAAGCCCATTCTTGATGTCGTCCAAACGCAATTCAACCTTCTCTTCATCCTTATAAAACTTCAACAACAAAAAATTGTCGCTCGCAGATCGACATTCAGCAATTTTGACGACTCCATTTTGAACTTCAACTTCTGTGCGACGGAAAATTGCCTTTTCGACATCGATGTCGGCAATGACTTGCCATTCTATGTTGGCATCGCGCGGTAAACCGGGAACCAAAACCGAAATTATCAATGGTTCGTATCTTGGAATAACTTCATCGACGAAATTTTTAATTACATCAGTTACAAACTCGTCTGTGGTGTAACAAACTCCGACGACGACGTGTTTCAAGTCCATGTTGTCCCTCATCGCTTTGAGTATGCGGTCTATGTGGCGGAAAATCAGATTATTCTGGACGTGAGAATTGGATTTGAATAGTTGCATCGATCCTGGTACTAATGCAATTTGGCCTGATGTATAAATCAAATTCTCGCTCAATACGCCTTGACTGTACGGCCCGATGTTAGCCGGAGCCCAATTGGACACGCTCTGAACGTGAAGATTTTCGCTGTCGCCCAAAGTTGCTTGACAATCCATTATAAAAAATACATTCGAAGGCAAAAGCACTTCGACACAAGCCCGGACTGGTGGATTGACCTCAAAATAAGCTTTGTAGACCGTGTTAAACTCTGAATATTCGGTCATATTCTTGACGTAAACATTAATCTTGATGATATTATGCATCGTCAAAGAATTTTCGTACATCACAGTCGATACGTGCTGCATTATTGCCTCGGTACTTTCCTTCACGGTTTTTTGTCGTCCAATCAATCCGGTGATCCAGAGATTTTTCTTGGTCACTCTGACTTGTGGCTTTATGACATCAAAATCAAAACGGAATGAATCGTCTTGTTTATCCGGTTTTAGATAGGCTTCGTCCGAAAGCAAATTAAATTCCTGAACGAAATCCAGTGGTGTTTTTAAATAGAGTTCTTCGATGAGTTGTTTGGTAGTGACGCCGTCCTCCAAACCTTTATCCACCAACTGCGCTTTTCCAATTTTCAAAAAAGCAACGGGTGCGTAATCATCTTTGGTTACCCAGACAATTTCTTGATCCAAAATTTCGATTCTCTTCTTAAAAATCGGACAATCCAACGTCAGAGTCTCGTATTCGCCACCCTCGCCGCAAACGTTTAGTTGATATTTCTTGTTGACATCGGAAAAATAATCGAATAGTTCGGCTATGTCGACCCCGAGAACCTTTTTCGGATCCAGTCCTAGCGATGCCGTTTTAATCACGATCGCGTTGATATTCGATGTTACCATTTCACGAAGTAATTCCTTCTGATCTCGTTGCCACAAATACGCCAACGAAACGAGATCCAAGCGTGAGCAAACATTTTCGACGCGGACACGTTGATAATTTGATAAAACGGCTCCGCTGCAAACGGCTTCGAATTCAATTTTGCGTTTCGCTTTTTCCAACAGTTCGTACAAATCCTCGACTTCGTCTGCTGACGAAGCTTCGTAGGTTTGGGACGAGTTGACGGTTTGGCCTTTTGTTTCTTGTTGGAATAAGGGCAAATCCATAGCCTCCGCGTACAATTGGATTACTTCGTGCCCTATTCAAAATTAGGAAATTAATTTTTAGGGTTTTTCGTTCATTTTGTTTTTCTGAGTAAATCGAACGCGGTTGCTCACCGACTGACTGGTACATAAAACTGTCCATTTCGTCGATTCCTGGACTCGGTTTTATGTTTCCTAAAGCGACGACTTCGTGTCCTGCAGCTAGGCATTGAAGGATGCAATAACAGCTGTCTTTACCACCACTGACTAAAGCTAAAACTTTCATGATTATACTTCTTCGTTGGTGTTTTCACGACCACGACTCGAATGTTCTATTCTGTGTGAGCACGAGCATAGCACGCGGCTCGCTCGCCACGAGACGAGGTTTATTTACTTAAATTTTTTTGAAATTTGCTCGCCAGATGGCTCCAAGGTAGTAGCGCCTTTTTTGAGGGATTCTCAAAAACTAATCTCGTACGATGACTGATTTATTCGGATTTATTATTCAATATTTCAGATTATTATTCTGTGATTACTTTATGGAGTGGTTTCCTACACTGTGTTATATATTGATTTCGCAGTTTCTTCTTTTTATGCTGAGCAGCTGAGGTGGGGATTTGGATTGATTTATACATCTTCGGGAGCGGAAATAGGAAAAACTTTACTTTTAGCCTCAACAATCTAACATTTTCTGTATTTTCTAACATTAATCTTGCTTTTATTGCCTCAAACACCAATTTTATTCGGGTTTATACCTTACTGCGCAAGGAAAATATAAATTTTTACCGTGAGATTCAAAATGCGTGCGCTATGTAAATTTTCTTAACAGCCGTCGCCTAGCGCTGTATAGCGGCGAAAATTCGAAACAATTTACAGTACGTTTTTAGGCGTAAAAAAATATTTAATTCACACAAGATTGTTTACAACACAACCATTTTTCTGGCAATAAATTTGTAATACGTGTTAAAACGTCATCGTCAGCTGTACAAGGAACATGAACAGTCGTTTCCGTTTTCTGAGCACTCAATTTAAATAAAGTAGGTGGCTATAAATAAAATTCAAACAAATTAAAAAACCGATAAGAAAAAACATGAAAAAACCTCACCAAAAATTCCAACTCATTCCTTTGATTTTCTACATAGTAAATTTGATGACTCCATTGCCAATCCCTGAACAAACGATTTAATCGTTCGTTTTTCAAGCAATATACGTGATCACGCATGAAATCATTGGAAACGAACATTGTTCGAGGTCCACTTGCGAGTGTTGCATATAACATGAAGGTGTCGTCCTGACTCCTGAAATAAATAAGTGCATCATAATCTCAATTATGTACATCAATCATGCAAAAACTCACAATGTTTCCGTTAAAAACAGATGGCTGAGTCTTTTTATGGTAGCTAAACCACTTGCCGGCCATTTATTCATGTGAGTTTTTCCCAAAACCAAAATATTCTTTTTAGAATCTTTGGAAAGATACGTAAGAACTCGAATGAGCTGAAATAAAAATTACAATAAATTCAGACGACACAAAATAAAAATATTTTCCATTTTCGTTACCTGTTGCGCTAAATTATATTTGCTTTTGTTCGGTACGTTGCAATACGCTGCATTTAATCCATCAACGACGATGTCGTGCGGTCCCGTTTTATTTATAAAATTCTTAAACTCCTTTAATTCGAGTGGACTCGAATTCAAATAGACATCTTTTCCCATGATGATCGAATCCAACACACCGTCACGCAAACTCGCGAAATCATCATCGGTAAATTCGGTTTTGTCTAAATACGTGTTGCAATGACTACACAAACCCCTAAAAATTCAAAAAATTCAAACAATTAATTCAAAATCGATACAAAATATAATATTGCTCACTCAGGTGTTATGTTGACATATTTTCCAACATAATTCTTCTTCTGTAGACTCGTCTCGATTCTATCGCTCAAATTCAACGGAACTGCAATCCTGAGTGCGGCCAAATATTCCACTAATTTAAATACCGTCGTCATGGTCGAGTCTTCGTCACTCACATTCAACCATTCGATTATCACGTCGTTCTGGAGGATTCTATTGAAATTTAAGTTATCAAAACCAACGTCGAATTTGTTATTTCTATAAGCAGCCATGATAAATGCATTGTAGGCACTGTCTGATAGTTTTTCCCTATTTTTTCTTAGGGTTTCGATCAAATAGATTCCTTGTTGCCACAAATCAGTCTTGGCTACGGCACAAATGCAAGTATTCAAAACCTCGGCGTTGTAGGCGAAATCTTTCTTCTTCAAGTCCTGGTACGCATTTATGATCGAGTCTTCGTTGTTTTTATCGTCGTATTTGGCACAAAGTCTCAGGAAAAATGTCAGTGTGGCTACGTTTGGTTTGTTTTTCTGATTTAAATACGAAAGTAGCGATTTCGCGGTGATTAGGTCGTCTTGCGATTGAAATGTTTTCATCAGGGTGCCCGAAAATGCCTCTTCCGTCGGTACTATTCTGTTGGCCAGTGCTGTGGTTTTGATATTGTCCCACTCGGTTTCCGTGTACCATTTGTTTTCTGGGATCAGAGTTTTAACTTTTTTTTCGAGATGTTCTGCCCTCTTCATCATGCGCTGCTCGTACATTTCTGCTCGTTCTCGTTTAATTACTTCATAGCTTTTGGTTTTTGTTGAGAAATTTTTCATTAATGGTAAGGAAAATAATACCTTTGGGTCCAGTCTTTTCATAAATATAGAACGATGACAACTTTTTAAAAGTGTGTTTGCCATGTTAAAATCCCTAGATTGAGAGCGATGAGAGTCGTTCTATTACTAGAGAAGTTAAATGGACGTCCAGCCGCTAGCGCCCTTGGAATGCAGTGAGAAAAGGTGAAAGTAAAGAAATCGATATAGCAAGTATTTGCGATATTTGCGATATTTCTTAGTTGTAAAAGTTGGAATCAATCGTGATCGTGTTGGAAAAGTTGCAAATTGTATAAAGTATGCGATTTCTTTTAAGTTTAAACGATATTGGTCTTTTTATTAATTTTTCATCAGCTGGTAAAAAAGATTAAAATGTATCGATACGTATATCGTTAGAGACTCGACAATTTATGCACTACAGAAAAGCCAATTGGTCAATCTACCAAAAATAATTTGTGGTTTACCATTTGGTTAGGTTTTCCAACTTCCAACTTCCAATAAAATAAGAACAATAAATAATTTTTTAAAAACTGTATCATAAGAAGCAATAAAAATTACACGATCTTTTTTTTTTTTAATTGTATACTTTAATTCAAAATACTGACTTCGATTTTCTTCGAATTACAATCCACGAATTCCTTCATCATTTACAAAAACAAGCCTTTTTCACGAAGCGAATGTGAATGGTTCTCATCATCTCGACCAATTCGCACATACACGTTAATTTAGGACAACATTGCAAATCAACACAATACTTAGCAGATACCTTTCCTTTTTCTAAGCAGCCGCCGCTGCCCCTATACACAAAATAAAAGTCAAACCAGAGACATACCGTAATAATATCATACCATCGTTTTACTTTTCTCCTTTTGCTGGTGCAGGACTTGTTACATTTCCTGATGCAATACTAGTCACTCCTGATGCATCATTTGGATCTGCTGATGCATCATTTGGATTTTTTGTTGATGTAGCATTTGGATCTGGTGCAGCCGTACTTTCAGTGTTTGCTGATAAATCAGTAGTTGACTTGTTTTTTTGTACAGTAGTGGTTGGTCCGGCAGTAGTAGCAAAAAAATTCAACACAATCAAGAAAAAAATAAAAATTAATTTTTTCACACTCAATGACCGTGTAAAAACATGCATCTTCACTGTGAAATGTACATTAAGCTCGATAAAAACGCGAATATCAAGTTATATGTTTTTTTTGTACAGGAATAAAATGAAATTACTAATTAAAATGGCTATATATTATTTATTTATTCCAATATTTACTCAAGTTACACAACACAATAACAAGCAGTTTTCACAATTCTCGTGTATTTGCTTCGATATAGTTCGACTATTTCGCATTCACATCTGCTCTTATCGTTGCAGCATTCGACATGCTTACACGGCTGTGTGGTAACACTCCCGGTTTCTAAACATGTGCTGAAATCAAATTTACAATCGTGCCATAAAATAAAATGTTATTATAAAAATACATTCCCGTACCTATTTTGAGCTGCGCAATAAATTGTAGAGAAAAGTAACATCAAAAGAATAGACTTCATTTCAACAAGTTTTTTCAGGAAAAAAGAAAGTTAAAACTTTCGATTGTATATTATTTACTTTTATTACAATATGCCTATAAAACAAAGTTCATCTGAACACAATGTAATAAAATAGTCAAGTATACTTCTAGGTTTCCAAACTATTAATCGGTTCCGAAATACTTTTGTCCGAAATGATTAGGCGCTACTGGATGAACTTCTGAAGTCAAAATTGTTAGGTCTGGATATTCCGTAATAATTGCTCTGGCGCCTAAAAATTAAATTAAATTAAATTAAATTAAATTAAAAATTAATTAAGTTTAATTAAAATATCAAATTATAAATTAAATTACCAAAAGGTGTGCAAAATAAAGTAAGTAGAATTATATTCTTTTCCATCACTCCGTGTTCCTTCAACACTTTGATGGCCGTAATGACGGTGTTTCCCGTGCCTAATTAAAATTTATTATCATATTTGAAAAATCCAAATATGAACATTCAGTTAAATAAAGGAATTAAACGAGAGTAATAATTACTCATGATGGGATACATAAGAAGAACCTTTCTTCTCTCGATATCACTTGGGAACTTCGCGTAAACGATTTTTGCTTCGTGAGTGTCTTCGTTGCTTTGGATTAATATTTTTCCGATTCTCATCGAGCGACAGCAGTCGCGTAATCCCTGTTCCATCGCTTCACCTTTAAGTATAAAAAAATTTCAGTGACGTTTTAAAGCATTTCAAACTATAAATTTACCACTTCTGATAATACTGACGCCGCAATTTCCTCTTTCATATTTAAATCCTTTGTAATCACAGCCTGAAAATAATTTAAATCCGTATTAACGACCGATTACATAACCCATTCAGTAGAGAAAATACCTGTGACTGTTTTCACTATGCATTCGGTATACGGCAGCTGGTTTAATCCCTCTTCGATGACTAATCGTATCTATTAATTTCATAATTCATAAATGAAGGTAAAAAGACAAAAAAAAATTAATGTCATTTTTAAATTGAGACATAACAAACAAACCAATCGATCAGAATAAAATTTAAAATCGCTCCTACTCGTGTTCCTGAAAAAATAAAAGAAAAAAGAATTGATACGCGCCGCCACGTTGGAACACCAAAGAAATCAAGAACCGTACTTATCGCGAATTACAGTTTGCAATTCACGAATTTGGTCATTTATAGGTAACAGTTTTACTTGAGGAGTCAAGCCATCGAAAGTCTCAGACTGATATACTTTTCCTGCTTGAGATATAACATCAGGAGTAGGAGCACGCGGATTGTTCATCCTGATCGTGACCGATCTAATAAAAATTGCTTCATCCGTTGCTAGGATACCATCGCCGCCATATTTATACGCATGGGACGTGACCACGCATCACCACGCACGCCCGAACTGGAACGACCGGGCTCATTATTTTGAAATTATATATACCCAACGAATGGCTCCCATCTATTCCATTTATTTTCTGCAAAGTAGGTTTTTAAAGCCGCTTTTGTTGACCGCACCACGAAGTAAACACAGGAACAGATTCGAAATCAAACTACTATCGACCTATAATAATTTTAAGGGCAGAGACGCTTGCAAAAAGGTAAAAAAACATGAAATTGTAATTTGTAAATTCTTCCCTGTGATTTACCACACCAAAATTATTTTAGGTGCTTTTACCGGGTCGTGTTCTTTTGACACGAAAATGGGTTTTCCGTCAGCCGAAATTAATCACGGGAGAAGTGCGATGTTGCGTCCAGAGTTCGTCTCAACAGAAGACACCTGGGACCCTTGGAGACGACGAAAAAAAAGCTGAAACAGTGACCGGTTTCGAAGTCGTCCGCACGATGTTGCGTTATGTGTGGCCACCAGACAATCCACCGTTACGCAGACGAGTCGTTGTGGCCATGGGTCTGTTGATCGGTTCTAAAGTGATGAACGTCCAAGTTCCATTTATATTTAAATATGCGGTCGATTATTTGAACGAACAAACGGGAAACGTGTTGGCACTCACGGATCCGACGAGCACGGTGTTGACGATGAGCACGGCGTTGTTACTCGGATGTAAATAATACGTTTATTTGGAAAAAGATGTTATGGATTTATGTATTTTGGTTAATTTTTTGTAGATGGTGTGGCGCGATCCGGATCTTCATTTTTTAACGAGCTGCGCAATGCGATATTTGCAAAAGTCGCCCAAAATTCGATCAGATGCGTTGCAAAGAATGTGTTTTTGCATCTTCATTCGTTGGATTTACCTTTTCATTTGTCGCGGCACACCGGAGGCTTGTCGAAGGCAATCGACAGAGGATCCAGGTAATTGTTTGTTCTAAATTTTCCAAGCATTTTAATTTTAATTTTAATTTTGCAATTTTTTTTAGAGGGATCAATTTTACTTTGTCGGCACTTGTGTTCAATGTTCTTCCTACCGTGTTCGAAGTGGGTTTAGTCAGTGCCATTTTGGTGAGTTAAAATCAAATCAACATTCCAAGTTAAATAGCTAAAAATTAAAGTATTATTTTTTCCTCCCAGTATTACAAATGTGGCGGAAGTTACGCTTTGATTTCTTTGGGTTGTATTGCAGCATATGCAGCGTACACGTTAGGCGTGACACAATGGAGGTGGTAAAATTTTATCATATGTGAATGTGATGATGATTTATTTTGAGCAAATCTTGGAAGTTGGAACTGAATTTTTATTTCTTTCAGGACAGCATTCCGCATTAAAATGAATAAAGCCGAAAACGAGGCAGGATCGAAGGCAGTTGATTCTTTAATCAATTACGAAACAGTCAAGGTTTAAGAAATTTTTAAATTAAAAAAAATACAGTAAAATGGAATTTAATGTTTTATTTGGTTTAAAAAAAAATAGTACTTTAATAATGAAAAGTATGAAGCCGAGCAGTACGACAAGTTCTTGAAGAAATACGAAGAGGCCGCACTAAAAACGAGCACAAGTTTAGCATTTTTAAATTTTGGACAAAATGTGATTTTCAGCGTATCACTTTCTGCCATCATGGTATTGGCGAGTCGAGAAATATTGGCGGGTAATGCGTGTATTGTGTCAGTCATATTTATCTATTAGTAATTAAATCGTTTATTTTGAATAGGCACGATGACGATCGGCGATCTCGTGATGGTCAATGGACTCTTGTTTCAACTCTCGCTGCCCTTGAATTTTCTCGGTTCCGTATACAGAGAAGTTCGACAGGCGTTGATCGACATGGAAACTATGTTTTCATTGCTCAAGATAGAACCGAATATTAAAAACAAACTCAATGCACCACCTTTACTCCTTTCGCCTTCCCAAGCCAACATTATTTTTGAAAACGTTTGTTTTCAGTATATCGATGAGAAACCGATTTTACAAAACTTGAATTTTACTGTTCCAGCTGGAAAGAAAATCGCAATCGTTGGTGGAAGTGGATCTGGGTAATCATTCTTAAATGCTTTACAAATAATTGCACTGTTTAATAAATGGTTTTTTAAATATATGTGCAGGAAGTCCACGATTATAAGACTGTTATATCGTTATTTTGATCCACAATACGGACGAATTTTGATATGTGGACAAGATATAAAAAATGTATCTCTAGATACTCTACGACAATCAATAGCGGTCGTACCACAAGTAAGTGAAAAACAATTTTAATAATACGATTAACCGTTAAATCATTTTCTTAATTTTTTAGGACGCCGTGTTGTTCCATGACACGATTTTATACAATTTACAATACGGAGATTTCAAAAAATCTATCGAAGACGTCGAAGCTGTATCAAAGATGGCCGAACTACACGATTCTATTGTAACGTGGCCAAAGAAATACGAGACACAAGTGGGAGAGCGCGGATTAAAGTTGTCTGGTGGCGAGAAACAACGAGTCGCCATAGCCCGAGCCATCCTCAAGGATTCTCCTATTTTAGTTTTCGACGAAGCCACATCATCTTTAGATTCCTTGACAGAACTTGTAAATTATTATTTAATTATTTATTCATTTATTTATTTGTTTTATTCAAAAAAAATAAAAATATAATTTTAAATATTTTTCAGAACATCATGAAAGCCCTTCAAAGAGCAACTACAAATAGAACTGCTATTTGCATTGCTCACCGTTTATCCACCATCATGGATGCCGACGAGATTTTAGTCCTCGGAAACGGGCACATCATAGAGCGTGGAGATCATCGTTCTTTATTAGCAAATAGAAATAGCATGTACTCGAAATTATGGAGAACCCAAAACATCCTTCCCGATAACCAAGCACAAAAGGATAGTAACATAAAATATAGACTAGTGTGATAATAAAGACTTACAGATTTTTTTGAATTTGGATTTTATTATATTTCTCTTTTTTTGTGTACAGATATTACTATTATTCTTTTTGTGTACAGATATTTAATGCTTTAAAATTTTGAAGTCTTTTAACATTATTAAATTCTTTGTCAAATTCATATATAAAATTTTAAATTATTGTAGTACCGTATCTTGATAATAAAAAAAAAATCCTTTTATTGTCTAATGTGCACCGGCTCCGTTTTCAAGTTTATTTAAAACATAATCGTCAAAATTGTAATTTGAATAGCAATAAAATGGATTTCCCAACAGATGCACGTGATTGGGTTCATACTGACAACGATGTAAAGAAAGAACTTCCTCGACTAATCCTTCCATTACAGCACCTAGAAAATAATTTGAAGTTTTTTATTTTTTTTTTTTATTAGATATTAATTTAAATACAAAGAATTTTCACCTGTACATAAAATCACTTTACCCCTACTCAAGAAATTAATAGTGATCGCAATTTTTTTCAAACATTCTTCCGATAAGAAGGGTGGGTCGGCTACCACGACGTCATAATTTTCTTTGTGTTCTTTAGACAATTCTAGCGGTTTATTGTAGTCGTAGAATATAAACGCATCGTCGAAAACTGAAAACCGCTGATCGAATTCAAACAATTTGACCTGGCACGTGTCTGGTTTAATAAATCGAAGTTTCTTGTACACTGTAGGGCAACTTACACAGGCAATTCTGGATAAAGGATAAAAAATTAGTTAGAATTAAAGTAATAACAGTGATTGATGCAATATTTATACCTGCCGTATTCCCCAGCCGCTCTCACGGCTTCGTTGGCTAAGGTCAATGCAGTTTCATCGGTGTACCAAAATTGACTTAATTGCTAAAATATCGGGGGAAATATAATATCATGAATATATATGTCGATATGAAATTAAATTAAATATTATTATTAACCCAGTCTTCCTCGATTTCTATGTTTTCTTTGCCCTGGGATGCAGATTTCTCTTTAGCAAACTTTTCATCGTAAAATTCTTGTAAGGCAAGTGCTGTTGCTTCACTCAAGGCAGGTGTGTCGGAATCAGAGCCAGAATCGGTAGGGAATATCGTTATGTTTGATTCCGTTAGTTGTCTTTCTTCGCCGTAAAATTCGACAGACGATTCACTAGTGACATTTACATTTGTTTGAGACGTAGACATGATTCTTTACTCCGTAATTTGAAAAATCCAACGTGTGTGCGGATGCACGTGGGTCGTTTGCTCGGTAATTTTAAATAATTAAATGAATATTGTATGCTAATTCATTTACTTTTTATTAATTACCGTACTCATGATTTTATAGTAATATGAATGTTTATAGGCATAATAACGTTGACCCTACTATTTCCAAAACTTTTGGATTTCAGTTTTTATACTTTTTAACACAAGACGGCGCAACAAACATGCTCGATTCGAGATTCGATGGCGGCTTTCCTGCCAGGTGGTTTTATTTGTACATTTTTATAACATGCATATTAAAATAATTTTATGTTAAATTGTAAATATAAAATTTTTTCCCATTACTTATGAAAACACGAGTAAAATTTAAAAACACTTTATTCCAGCAATTCTGGTTAAATATACAGAAAGAATAATAAGTAAATAAATAAATACAGACTGTAAATATTTTTTTTCAAATATTGGTAATGCTAAACTTCATCGGCAGATGACGTTAAAAGTAGGTAAGTGTTTTCCTCACCACTTCTACCCTGCCTCAAATTCAACATTTTCGATCCAACGCTTTTACTGTTGTCTTCGTAATCACCGTTTTTGTTTGCAAAGAAAGAGGAAACGGCAGCGACTAAAATACAAACACCAAGAATGGAACAAACAACTGAAATAGTAAAAAGAAAAACAAGCATGTAATTCAGAGAAAAAATTTACAAATGACAACGAGATAAATTGCAACTTGAAAACTACCGATCAGCCATCTGTTGGTAACGTGCAATCCGAACGGATTGTTCAATAATTTTAAACTGTGAACCAACGTTCCATTATTCTTGTCCGGTATCAGACGCAGAATGTGACACATGAGCGGATACACGTCGACGATGTTCACCGGTGGAATGACAACGCCCGATTTAAATGCAGGTCCGTGAGCAATAAATAGGGAATGCATAGAGTTGAGCGAGTTATTGTATCCATGTGTGCCATATGTCCCTTAAAAAATACAGAAATAAATCAAATTTATCGATATAATAATACTAGCTGTACTATAATAATACTGTACTATTGTGCAATTTTGCTTTTGCTTCTGTCATAATATCGTATCCTCCTTCAGCAATAAGGAGGTAAGGTGCAATTCTCCGGTTGTTAGTATAATGTGTTTTAGTCGGCAGTTCTTCTTTTTTGAAAATGTTAAACGTGTAGTTGTGATCGGCGGATGCGTTTTTAAACGTTTCGTAAACGAAATCTTCTTGTCCTGTATTAAAAAATAAATAAATAAATAAAAAATATGATTTTTCAATGATTTTAAATGCGTAAATACCCTTATCCGGATAAATTCCTAACACGGGACTCTCGCCATACACGGAATAGGAAGAGTTTAGAATTTTATCGTAAATTATAATCCTGTCCAGAGTCACTTCGGTCATGCCATGGTCAGAGAGTAATATAATATTCAATTTGGAATACAAATCCATGGATACCAATTTGGCTTTTAGATATCCGATGCCTTGATCGAGTTCGCGAATGACTTTTCTCATCTCCTCCGAATTCGGACCGTATTTGTGCCCGATTAAATCGGGTTCTGCCACGTAAAACAAGACTAAATTGGCCGGATTTGTGTCATTGGTCATCCAGCCGATCACTTCATCGCACAGTTTCATCACAAGGCTCGTCACGTTCGAATCATCCCAATCGTAATACGGTACGTGATAAAACGCTGTTTGGTTTTTAATCATCGCCTGCGTACCAGGCCACATCATTCCACCGCTTAAACGTCCATCACCTGCCATCTGGTTTAATATCTGGATATAAAATTAATTGACTTTTATTATTTCATATTAAAAAATATAATAATAATAAAAATAAACGACTATTCACCCAAATCGGAATTGGTCCCGTATCCCACCATTTTGGGTCAGACATATTGGAAATAAATTCTTGATTGTAGAGAGGATCGTAAAATTTGTTGGCAACTATTCCATGGGATTCCTCGTAAAGGCCTGTAGCTATCGTTTGGTGGTTTGGTAAGGTTTTAGTTATGAAAACATTCTCCATCCATGGACTGTAAACACCGGTGTTGGCGATCTCATGTAAATTTGGCGTCTCGTTTTTGTACTGTTCTAGGTAACCGGGCCAAAAGCCATCGAGAGATATGACTAGTAGCAAAGGGTGGGAAGAAATTGCATTTGAGATCTGGAAGAAATGAAGGATGAAGAAGATTCGAACATATGGCCCCATTTTACCAATCCTCATGTTGTGCCATGCTTGAAGCTTGTTTGCATTACATCATCGACAACCAATAACAACAGACTCTAACTTTGAATGTAGCGCAACCTGGGGTTTAACGAACGCACTTTGCGTTGCAATTTCAATGTATAGTAAAGTTTATAGTAGTTGATAATTAGACTAACTTACCCGATGTAAATAATAATTTTTTGTTATGCTCAGCGTAAACTATCGAAATATTTTTTTCGGTTATCTCTTACTTTTCCACCACAATGTTGTCATCTGTTCGTTTTGGGACGAATTGAGCGATCTGACGTTTCGATGGACGAAATTAGGTGGTTTTATCTTTGATGATGCACGAAATCGAGTCTTCTCATTCTTATCGTCCATCGACGGATCATCGTTATTCAAATCTTTCAAATCCCATGTTAAAAATTTTGCTAAAAAAAATCCAACTCTCGTTTGTATGGGAAATGTGCAACTTTGTTGTCATGCATCATTCAAAGGAGACGTGGATGGATTGGAGCAAAGTATGAAAAAATACTTACATGGCCAACATTTGGTGCAAGAAATCGTCGTCAAGGCTATCAGGGGTCGTCTGAAAGTAATGCACTCACTGCTATTAAATAATATTTAAAATTAAAATAATCAATATTTTTATTCATTGCAGGTGGAGCCTAAAAAAGCATTAACCTTTTCGTTTCATGGATGGACTGGAGGAGGAAAGAATTTCGTCAGCAGTATGATTGCAGAGTATTTATATAAGGATGGAATGGAGAGTCAATTCGTGCACATGTTTATATCTACATTACATTTTCCTCACAAACATAAAACTGCAATTTATCAAGTATAATGATATCAATAAAAGTAATATTTATGGAATGAAGTTTAATTAATTTTGGTTTTCGATTGTAGGAAAACTTAGTGCAATGGATTCGTGGAAATATATCGCTATGCGAAACGAGTTTGTTCATTTTCGACGAAATGGATAAAATGCCACCGGGTTTGTTAGACTCGATAAAATCCTTTTTAGATTACCATGCGTCGATAGATGGTCACAATTTTAATAAAGCTATATTTATATTTATAAGGTAATTCATTTTTTTTAATTTTCAATTTTATTTTTCTAATTCTCGTAATTTTTTTTAATTCAGTAATACGGTCGGCATACAATTAACCAAACTGTGTATAGAGTTCTGGAAACAAGGAAAAGAAAGGACGGACATTACTCTGAAAGATGTCAATAAACTTCTCATCGATGGTGCCTTTAACGAATTAAGTTCGTGAAATATTCCTAAAGATTTAGATAAAATATAAATTATTATTTATTTCACGTGTTGCAGGTGGATTACAACACAGCAGCATCGTACAAAACAATCTTATCGATTTCTACGTTCCATTTTTACCACTGGAAAGGTCCCACGTCGAATTATGCGCAAGAGACGAAGTAAAATACCGCCGACATGGACCACCACCGGAAAAATTATTACACGAAGTTGCCGATAGTTTACTTTATTACCCACCGAGTTCGTTACTTTATTCCACATCAGGTTGTAAACAAGTATCGAAGAAACTCGACTTGTTGATCGATGATTACTACGATGAATTGTGATAATGTTTTTGTACATATAATAAAAAATACTAGCGACAACCAAACGAACGTTATTAACAAGTTAAATTTATTTAACGTGAACTTTACATTGTGAAAACTTATCGTATTTACAACATCGGAACAAATTAACACGCTTTTTCAGTTACGATATATGTTTGTAACTGGCTAGCGTCGACCATGACGGTGTCCCCCCTTTCTGTTCCATCCACGACCATTTCGATGGCGGGTTCTAAGGGAATTAATGCATTCTTAATTGTATTCAACTCGTCCCACGACCGACACGTTTTGATTTTACTCAACAGCTGTTCTGCCTTGTCTTCCAATGCCTTTTTCTCATGGCTGAAACTCGAAGACGCAATATCCCCGCTGCTAAACACCCTGATCAAAATCTGATCGTCCTGGGAACCGCTTGCCAATCCATCTGTGGCAACGATGGACGAATTCTCGCCCGCAATTTGCAGCAAATCTTGATCTCCCGTC
Organism: Geophilus flavus; assembly: GCA_034695885.1. NCBI lineage: Eukaryota > Metazoa > Arthropoda > Chilopoda > Geophilomorpha > Geophilidae > Geophilus > Geophilus flavus. The sequence continues at coordinate 23,574 of JAQFZO010000364.1, forward strand.
AACATCATTATTTGTTGTTCGACGAGAGAACCTTTGTCGAGCACGCCGTCGGTGTTGCTGACTAAAATCTCTTCTCCGTTCGGATCGATCTCAGTAGTCGTTATGGCGTCCGGTAAAATTTGGTTCTGAGTTTTCATGACGACCGCATGAATATGTTTGCACATATTTTTCTTTACCGTGTAATCCGGACATGTACATGTGTACTTGTGTACGCAGACATTGCATTGGGGACACGTCATGGTGCAATCGCACGCTTCATTCTTAGGATGAATCAAATAAAGATGGTTTTCGGACGACGACGAGGGCACCAAATAGATCTGTCCGAACGCGTGCACGCCGTTCAGTTCAATCTCGAGACTTTTCTCGTGTCTCTCGATGATCGCGGCTAATTTCTTCTGAGCAATCATGCTTTCGTCGAAGTTTCGATTCTCCCTTTCGTCCTCCAAACATTCCAGGAGTTTCATGATGCAGTCTATCGCACTGTCCATGCTTTTCACCTTCACGCAATCTTCGAAATAAACGTCCTTGATCCTCGCGTGTAATTTTTCCAGACTCGAATTCTCCTTGTTCGAACATCCTTTCCTCAAACATGTAGCCCAATACGGCGTGAAAGTGGCGTAATTTTGTTGGAAATATCTGGCGAATCTTTTCATTCTCTCGTTAGTCTGCCAGTCGCATAAAAGTGCGTTTAAAGTTTCCTGGAAAGTAATCGTATCCGGCTCGTTGAGAAGAGTGATCAACTCTTTGTAGATATTCCGTTGCTCTTCCACGTCCTTCACCATCTGCACTTTCTTTTTCCAAATGCTCTCAACGTGCCACGTGCAAAATAATTTCTCATCGACCATTCCCATTATGTACTTCCACGCATCGTAGAAAATTCGGAAATTATCGGTCATCAACACCTTAGGTTTGAGGCGGCCGACTTTGTTCTTTATCTGCTCGAAAAATACTCTCATCAGTGTCTCGTCCTGTTTGTTCGAAATGAGAAACACGACTGGGAATGCGTGCATCGTATCGTCGATCACCATCACGGTGACGAGCGGGAAATCAAACCCGTTGCTTTGATGCGTCCGGTCGACGCACAAAAGATGGGAGCCGAAGCGCCTGAGCATGTCCATTTGGTAACTGTTCATGATCCCCAATAGAAAATCTTCGGCAGCGAGAGTCGGATAGTCGGAACAGACTTCTCCGCCGGGTTTGTAGCACAAAATGGGACTGTCTTCTCCCAGATGCACTTGGCGGACCCACGCGTCGATGCAGGCGACGTCTTGGTCCCAGTTGCTGTTCTTCGTCCTGATTTGAAACTGTTTGGAAATGTTCAACAAGTCCTTCCGCGTCGTCAGATGGATCCTTTCGGTCGCGCCGCCGAGTTCGTCGGTTTTTTTCACCGAATCCAACACCCGGTCGATGGGAACTCCTTCCACCAACTGCGAAGCGAGTTTTGCCTTTTCGTCGTAGTCCAATCGGATATGGCGCATGTCCATCGAGTGTCCTACGTGAGTTTTTAAATACTCCACCTCTAAAATAGTCAACTTGTCTTTGTCACCAGTGTGTTTGACCACTGTGATCTGCGCGGGGCATCCAGAATTCATTTTACAAGACCCCTGAGCCTTCATCTGCCGTTTGCCCATGGTCGGCCGCTTCAGTTTCTCTCCCGAGCGATGACAGTAGAAGTACATCTTCTCCACACTGTTGCTTTTAACTTTTTTACGTCCGCATTTCTTGATGAATGAAGCTTTGCTCGATTTCTCGATCTTCTTCTTCCAGTTGAAAAATTCCTCTTCGCTCTCGAAGACGAAGTTTTCCCTTTCGATTTTGATCGCGTGCATGTCTTCTAAATGTTTGCACAGGGTCGAGTAAAATTCGCAGCCGAATTCGCACAAGGGGCATTTAATTTTAGCCCGAACTGACAATACGTCTTCTTTGTGGATTTTTTTCAAGTGTCTGTTCAAATTGCTTATGTTTGCGTATTCCTTGCCGCATATGTCGCACACGTGGAGTCCGGTGAGAATGCCAAAAATTTCTGGTTGCGGTTGGTCTGGTTGTGGTTTTTCGGCGGCTTGAAGGAGGTTGGTGACCATACAGAACACGTTGTCCACTTCTGATTTCACGACGTCGCATTCCATTTGCTCCCGTTCGGAACTTTGTGGTTTCGAATGATTTTCCATTTTACTGGAAATTTAAATTTCGATTAAAAAAAATTGTTTATTTATCTATAAATCAATCAGCAAAGAAATGGCGAATTTTTTGCTTTTATTCTATTTAATGTCTGCGTTCGAAAATCGTGTTTAAAAAATATTTTTTTATTGTTATTATTCTTAGGGATAAATATTACGGTAGGTTATTTCTATTTATTATTACCGTACATCTAACAAATCAATTCGATGAAGGTTTTAACGTCGTCAACATAATGTATCGCAGTGCAAGAAACTCGACCATGTATTTCAAATTGCCATTGCTTTAAGTCCAAGTAAAGCTAAGAACAAATCTTTTACCTTTATCAGCTAACCACAGAATGAATTAGCGAGTCAGCGAAGTATTGTCCTCCAACATGGCGTCTTTTCGTTCTAAATCGGTCCAATCCACAGTGGATCGGTCTCTATTTAGACACTGAGTGACGCAAATAACTATAGCAACCTCTTTGTCATTTCTACGGGTAATGACCTAATAACAACGTAGTATTGTAGAAAACTGACACCAGAGGTCGATTTCGTAAAAATAAATGAACACTGCGTCCGTCTGCGTCCAACTTCCAAGTTAATCATCCGGCAAAATCACAAACACGTGCTTGTAGCATCATGTGGGTTACAGATACTTTCGTGAAAAAAACTAGAGCAGGCAGCGTACGGAAAGTAGTGAGAGAACATTATTTACGGGATGACATCAATTGCGGATCGGCGTATTGTACGGAATGCGACAATAATCCACCAAAACTCGATAAAAAACCGGGTCTCCAGAGCACTCGATGTCCGTCATCCCATTACTTGATCGTTGACACCAATGTCATTTTACATCAGGTAATTAATTATTAATTGTATTTTTATTAGTCGTGATCGACGTATTAAAATTTTCATCATTTATTTTCAGATCGATGCATTGGAAGACCCATCGATTCGAAACGTTATCATATTGCAGACGGTTTT